>JAASGW010000345.1:0-31867 GCA_023334395.1 Phytopythium sindhum | reverse complement strand
GGATGTCGCTGTGGAACGTCCATGCGACACCCATGAACGCGACGATATTGACGTGGTCGAGCTGCGAGACGAGCTTGACTTCGTCTACGAACCGTTGGAGGATGACCTGCTGCTTCTGCGGGGCGTTTGGACCACCAGCGCGCCGACCGATGCTGATCTCGCCGCCACTTCCTCCGGCGTGACCAAGAGGGCGCTTGGACGCTAGCAATTGCGACGATCGGTAGCGCACGAGCCAAACGACGCCAAACGAGCCGCTGCCGATCTTGCGCACGTCCTTGATGTCTCGTGCGTCTACTCTCAGTGCTTGCAACTGCTCGTCGTTCCAGAGGTATTGAGGCGCGCTGGCCGTCGATCCGGGAGTCATTTCGCCCGTGAGCGTCCGCTGTTGAGTGGAGATCACGCTGTTCTTGCGGCGGCGGCGAACGACGCAGCACCAAACCAAGCCACCGACGAGCAAAACTGCGACAATACCGGCAATGACGCCCCCAATGACAGTACCGGTGGAGTGTCCAGCGCCTCCAGTGTCAGTTTGTTGGTTCCCAGACGAACTACCGTCGTCAGTGGAACTCTCCCCACCCGAAACTTCGTCTGAGACGCACACGATGATGTCGTGGACGACGACGTTGGGCATGTTGCCGCAGTTGGGCGTCTCGGCGAAGTCGTACACGTGCAGGTCAAGCTCCGCCAGTTTCTGCAGGAACGTCACCTGCGCGCGTGTGAACGTGGGCATGCCTTTCAGCGGGTTGCCCGCAAAGTGCCTGCTCGAACGATACAAAAGGCAGACGCGTCAATGGATGGAGATTGAAGCGATAATAACGTCGAGGGGTTTATCGTACAGATACTGCAGAGACGACAGGTTGAAGACGCTGTCTGGGATCGCCGTGAAGGAATTGTTGTTGAGATACCTGCCAGTACCGACGCAGCATGCAAGTTAGATCAGTCACTCTAAAGCTTGGGTCGATCGATCACCACAATAAGCGGAGTCTTACAGTCCCCAGAGCGACGCGAAGTACCCGCTGAAGTCCGTCAAGTAGTTGTACGACAGGTCCCTGTGGTGTGTGTGCATGAGCACAACACGTCAGACAACAGCTCAAGCAGTATTTCCTGGAACCTCATCGGACGTACATGACTTGGATCTGCTGGAAGTCGGGCGCGTCGTACGCGAACTCGGTGAGCACGTCGTTGCGCAGCGCGATGCTCAGTACGTTGGCCGGCAGCAGCGCCGGCAAGTTGGTGATGCTCTGCAGGTTCATGCTGTACAGGTTGACGACCGACAGATTGCTGTTGTCGGCCACGAAGCTCCCGTCCAGCGCTACGTTGACCACCTTGCCGGGCGCAAAGTCGGCGTAGACGGCGCTCGATCCACCATATATCGACCTGTTCACGGACGGAGTACGTCCGTAAGTTTTAGGACATCGTCAACAGACAAACAAAGGTGCAACGACGCACAGAGTGGTCACGAGTGGGTCTAGCCCGGCACTGCCGATGGACTGGAGCGCGTCGTTGGACGCCCACGCGTACGTGTCCGTGTCGTTCTTGAATGCGGCGATCGTGGCGTCGTACGCTTCGTCGCCCACCTCCTGCCGCTCCTTGGCCTCCTCGGTGCTCTCGTAGCTCGCGCTGAACGAGATGAGCATCGTGGCCGTGTCGGACGCCGACTCGAAGCCCTCAAAGCACACGTAGGCGCACACATCGTCGGCGTCGTTGGTGCAGCCAGCCTTGTGCTCGTTGTCCGTGGCCGTGCAGTCGCTCGCGTTGTACACGAGGCACGGCACGTAGTCGTCGCAGACGCCGCCGCAGGACCACGAGAGCTGGTTGGGGGTGGCGTCCGTACATTCACCGTCCGCATTCACGAGCACCGCAGGAAGCAGCAAGGCTGCGACCGCAATGGCGAGCTCGACAGCCCGGCGGAAGGCGGCCATGGCGATCGATCGGCTGGCACCAGCGCGTGCTTGATGGCTTTACGAAGGCGATAGAGAGGCGGAGAGGGGGGTGTCGAACGCGAACTGGCGCCGCCGGGAAAGACCAGGTGCACGCTCAAGCACTGACGAGTACTGCGCACGTGCTCCGAAGTGTGGTGGACACCGGATTATGTCGGATAGAGGAGAGGGCACGGCACTCATGGTGGATCTGTGATGTGGGCGCCATGTGCATGTAGCCAGAATAACCAGGCCATCACGCCCAAAATGTCATATCATTTTATCTACGTTATATATTGATACAGTTTGATGATGAAGTTAACAGTGTTATTGTTTCAATATATATAGAGTAATATAGAATAATGAAGGTGTTGCTGGACGAACTGACTGACGAAAGCTCACTTCGTTTGTCTCGTGGCTGAGACCAAGCCATGAACACGTTGCGTCGCTCCGTGTTGACTCCTCGGTGTTCTTCCTGCCGGTGCCGCTCTCTTCCTGTCATCACCACCTCGTCCGTAAGTACTACGTACATACAGTGCACAGCTACAGTCTGTTTCGCCATTAAGCACGGGATAAAAATAAATATTTCCATCAAATTGTTTTCTTTCTCATCACTTAATGTTGGTATTTGTATGTGGTGATAGGCAAGTATACTAATAACTCATATTTCTGAAGTGTGCTTAATGGCGAAACAGACTGTACTCCTGCGCATGTGCCATTTATCCATCCTCTGTGTACTTCAAACGCAATGGAACTGTCTTCCTACTCGAGACAGAGGGACGCACGAGCGAGAGCCTTTAGGTCGAGATGCCCCAAAGGCTCTTGGTGGTGCTCCCCTGGCTCCTCCAGCCTCCACCTGCACGGCTTACTCCTTCTTGTCGCTGGGCTCGAGCGAGCGCACGGCCATCTCGAGCGCACCTTCGAAGGTGCGGTTGCCGCCGATGAAGCCGGCCGTGTGCACGAACTTGCAGCCGGGGATGCCTGACACGGTGGACAGCTCCTCGTCGCGCAGCCCGCGCCACGCCGGCAGCAGCCCCTGGCGCAGCGCGAACGACCCGGACTCGGTGTTGATGCCCTGCACGCGCGTCATGCCGCCCGTGGCGTCGTTGTACAGCACGAACTTGGTCTGTCCGGGGATGAGGAGCTTCTCCTCCACATCGTACAGGTGCGACTTCCACGGGCAGTAGTCCTTCAGGTGCACGATCTCGCCCGACGCGTGCGTCTGAAAGCGCTGCGAGACCGCACGCTCGACCAGCTCGCGCGCCGGCAGCCACGAGTTGACGAGCTCCAGCACGCCGTCCGTGAACTCGGTGATCGTCAGGTACATGGCCTGCTGGAAGGCTGCGTTCATGGCGTCCGTCGACTGGTCCTCGTTCCAGCCCGGGTTCAGGTACCCGACGCGCGCGCTGAGCGTCGTCGAGACCTGATAGTTGAGCGAGCCCTCGCCGTTGAACACCTGCACGCCGTTGTCGATGCCGTCAATGTGCTCGATGAAGTTCTTGTACGTCTTCTTATACAGCACGTCCAGCGTCTCGGCATCCAGCTGCGTCGGCGCCGCCAGCAGTTCGATGATCTCACGCCCGAAGTGCCTGGTCGGAGCATCCACAGTCAACATCAGCATGGGCATGGGAGCTATCACGGACGCAATCGCTGAGAGCGCTTACTTGTAGACGAGGCCGGCGCTCGAGAGCTTGATGGAACGCACGTCGTCGAACACCTCGTCGAAGCCGCGCTGGTGGTGGTCGAAGCGCAGCTTCTCGGCGTCGTACGTGCCGCCGACGTCCACGACCACGTCGCAGAGCGCCAGCTTGCTCTCGTCGCGCGTGCGCAGGATGTCGTGCGCCGCGAAGCGCGGCAGCAGCTTGAGCATCGACACGGCCAGCGCCTCGTCGCAGTGGAACGTGCCGTTGTGCGTGCCGATGAACTTGGCCTGGCCCGAGGAGGAGGCCGCGTCCGGCAGCGCCGAGGCCACGCGGGCGCCGCGGAAGGCCGAGAAGCACGGCGCCGTCGCCACGAACTTGGCCGCCTTGGTCGGGAGCGCCATCTTCACGTAAGGTATTGCTTGGTGATCGGGAAGTGTCTGAACCACCAACAGTATGATACAGGGCTTGGCCTGTACCTACAAGTTATCCCACATGCTCATCTGGAGCGCTCTACATGACTTATACTTGCATGTGGAGAACTGTTTGGGACGCTCTACATTTGATAATACCCGAAGAGGTACGCGCCATTTTGGAAAGCGATGGATGTGGGGCAAATGGACGCGAGCTGGGACTTCGACGCCTTCCGCGTGGCCTTCCCCGATAAGGTGGAGCAGGAGTTCCGCGCGGCCTATGGCGCCGAGCACTGGGAGGACATGAAGCACGCGCTCGCGACCCCGTACGTGTCTATTTCGAACGCCTGAAGCGCCTAGGAGAGCGGAAGGCCAGTCGATTGTCCATATTTGACAGGCGAACGGAACTGTAGCCATGTCGTTGGCAGTGCCATGCATCCTTTGTCGCTATACATGAAGCCGCTGCGTGACCAAGGACTAATGATTGATGCTGGGACGATGTGGTTGGTCCTGACAGGCCGACTTACACGGCGGTGCGCGTCAACACGATGCGCCTACAGCCGGAGGAGGCGCTCAAGTCGCTCGGGGCGTCGGCGCTGCGTGATTTCAATGCCAAGCTCGAGGAGGAGACGGGTCGCGCGCCGGTGGTTCCGTTCCAGCACCCGCTGCTGTCCGACGTGCTGGTGATTCCGTCGGCTCCACGCTTCGAGAACCCGCGCGTCACCTACCGGCCCGACCTCAAGAGCATTATCGTGGACCGCCTGTGCGGTGAGGCCGTGCTTCGCGGCAGCGACATCTTCGCGCGCGGTGTCATGAGCGCGAGCAGCGGACTGAACGCCGGCGAGCGCGTCAACGTGTTCGTGGACCTGGACCACGCGCAGACGCGCGGCAGCAGCTTCGACGACCACAAGGCGCGCAAGCTGCTGATCGCGCACGGCACGACCGTCATGGCGCGGACGGAGCTATTCCGCGCGCAGCGAGGCTTGGCCATCACATCGCTTGTGCGCGTCTGCGCGGACGCGCCGCCCATGAACGGCGTGCTGTCAGGCGACATCTACGTGCAGAACCTGCCGTCGACCGTGGTGGCGCACGTGCTGGACCCGCAGCCGGGCGAGACCATCATCGACATGTGCTCGGCGCCCGGCGGCAAGTCCTCGCACGTGGCGACGCTCATGAAGAACCAGGGCACGCTGATCGCGTGCGACCACTCGAAGCGCAAGGTGCTCGAGCTGCAGAAGCTGTTTGCGCAGCTCGAGTACGACAACGTGGTGCCGCTTAAGATGGACACGACCCACGCCGTGCTGCCTCGCACCGAGTTCGAGGCCGCCGCCAGCACCAGCGTGGCCGATGTGCTGACTGCCGCGAGGGCTGTCAAGCTCAAGGACGTGCATCTGCTGCCGGTGCGCGGGTTCCATCCCGAGACGTTCGACCGCGTGCTGCTGGACCCGCCGTGCTCGGCGCTGGGGCTGCGGCCGCGCCTGCTGCACGCGGAAGACGACAAGGAGCTGGCCAAGTACGCGAGCACGCAGCGCAACTTCCTATGGGCCGCCGTGTTCTTGCTCAAGCCTGGCGGCACGCTCGTGTACTCGACGTGCACCATCAACCCAGAGGAGAACGAACGCATGGTGCGCCACGCGCTGGACAAGTACCCGCTGAAACTCGCGCCGCAGTCGGTGCACATCGGAGCCAAGGGACTCGCGAACCAGGGCCTGAGTGAGGAAGAAGCTGCGCTCGTTCAGCGCTTCGATCCAGCGGACAAGGAGATTGACTCCATGGGCTTCTTCTGCGCAAAGTTCGTCAAGACGCGGTCCATCCGCGACGCCGACGCGTAGACTAGAGCGATCGGTGCTGCGAATAGAAAGAAGCGATGGATCTCTCATCGGAATATGTTTGGAATTCATGCTTGCTAGTCCGAAAGTCCTGGGGCTTACAATTTCTACGCCTCCAGTTCTACTGCTTGGGGTGGTAGAGTGCCTTGAGTTCGGCGAGGGCTTGCTCGATGTCCTGCGCGAACTTGTCCGAGCTCGTGGCGGGGCACGACTTCTTGCTCGAGATGTGGAAGCCGAGCATGTCCTCGCCCGCGACCATGTAGCTCACGCCGTAGCCGTCCTCAGCCACAGGGCCGAAGCCGCCGCCGGGGCACCGCGCGTCGTCAATCGAGTACTTGGAGCCCTGCAGCGCCTTCTCCACGAGCCGCCAGTTGTCCGTCTGCTGCTGCGGCTGCTGGCTCGTCGACAGCCGCCACGGGCGGCCCAGCGCGTTCTGCAGGAAGGGCGACTCGATGCCGAAGCCCACCGACACGCAGTAGAGCGTGAACAGGTGGCGATCCACGCCCTTGCCGCTCATGGCGTCGCGGTACGCGTTCTGGTGCTGCGCGCACGCCGCCTGCAGCAGCTTGACCTTGTCCGTGTCCGACAGGCTCGGGTCCACCATGCCCAGCACGAACGCCTTGGACGCGTCTGTCACGGGGCGCACCGTCTCGGTGCGGCCGTCGCGGTACAGCCGCGTCATGCTCGACTCGTACGTCTGCGTGATGGTGCCGGCGTTGCGAAAGTACGCGAGCTGCAGCGCCATCTGGATGAACGCGTCGGGACTCACCTTAAATTTCTTGATGAGGCCCTTGCCATAGTCCGTGTGCGAGATCACCTTCAGGTCGAAGTCCGCAATAGCGGTCTTCGCATCCGTCAGGGCACGCGTGACCGCGGCGTCCAGACCAGAGCTGAAGTCCCACGTGAGCAGCTTGCACGGCGGCAGCGGCGACGACTTCTCGCCTTCACTCTCGATAATCGCGTCGCCACTGGCGTCGTACGGGTTCGTGTAGCACTGCTTCGTGTACACCTGCTCCCAGACGTGGGCCATCACCGGAGCATCCGCCCACGCGTGCTCAGCGTTGATGCCTGCCACGCAGCTCTTGTACACCACCAGGTTGAAGCTCTTGTCGAACCAGCGGTTGCCGCCGCTGCCGTGGATCAGGTCCTTGCCCATGAGCGTCCAGTCGTTGGGCTCGTCGTCTTGTAGCACCACTACGAACACGGCCGTCTCGATGGCCTCCAGCGACCGCTTGTTGATGCCCTCCGAGAAGAAGCGCTCGCGGTTCTCGGCCCACTCGATGCGGCCCGAGGCCGTGAGCGCCGCCAGGTTCTCTTCCGCGACCGACGAGGCACTCAGGCCCTTGCTCATGGCCTCGATCGACTCGATCTGGCGCTGGATCTCGTGCTTGGATAGCAGGCGGCCGTGCAGACCCTTGGCGAACAGAGGCACCTTGAACACGCGACCGTTGCAGAACACGGCGATGTGCTTCGACTTGTGGTGGAACACCTTGAGCTCGTCCTGCTCGCGGCCCGGGATGCGCGTGCATGAAAAGATGCGGCGGTACTGATTCATGCAAAGCGGCACCATGCCGCGGATGAGCTGTGGGGGCAGCTGCTCGCGGTCCAGCTCCTGCTTGAACAGCATCATCTCGTGGACCAGCGCGGCCGTGAACGCCGCGCGCTTGTGTGTCAGCGAGAACTGCAGGTTGCGGCCGGGCAGCGCGTAGTAGTTGCTGTTGATCATGAGACTCGTGCGGCCTTTGAGGTATACGTACTTCTCCCACCAGTCTGTCACGTAGTTGGTGGCCCACCAGCTCTTGAGCGTCAGGTAGAACTGGAACTTGGGGCCGTCCTTCTTCAGGAACTCGTCCGCCATGCGCGACGCCTCGTCAAACTCCTCCTTGGTCAGCAGTGGGTGTACCGACTTGAGGTAGCGGTCTACCGTGTCCTTGAGCGGCGGCAGCGGGAGGCGCGGCAGCGCGTTCTGGAACGAGTACGTGAGCGGGTTGCGGCCGCTGACGATGCGCAGCAGCGCGCTCCACGCCAGGACCGTGGCCGACTTTTGGCCGGGACCAAGGTAGAGCCACCCGCGGTAGCTCAGCAGCAGGCGCATGACCATGCGCTGGACCCACATGAGCAGCAGGAGGCCGAGGAAACCTGCCCATGCGGCCAGGTAGGCGAGGTAGAGCGACCGGGGCAGCAGGTCGGCGAACGGGACGAGCAGGTTGCCGACGCGCCAGACCACCTGCGAGACGAAGCCCGCGCGCCACCACGAGTCCGACGGAGAGGCGAGCACGACCCAGATGACCCCCGCGACCGTGAGCACGGCGGCGAGTGGCGGCGCCGGGTAGACACCGTGCTTGACGGCGCGCTGCAGGTGAAAGAAGCTGCGCACAGTGAGCTGGCGCAGCTCCCAGGGCGGCGGGATCGTGAACGACACACGGATGCCGTCGTCGCTGTATAGCAGCTCCACGCCGCGCTTGTGCTCGTCGAACACGCCCGTGGCCTGGTGCGCTTCCGCCATCTCTGCGGTCTGGAGGGGGAGGAGAGTTGAGGAAGGGGTGAGTGGGTCGGGGTCGAAGGGGGTCGCGGGCTGCCCCGGAGCGCTCCAATTCGAGACTGAGCGAGGGCGGGGAAAGGCTCCGGAGCGACGCGGCGCCTCCGGATCGCTCTACGTACGCTGGTTGGCTCGGGGAGGCACTGTCCGACCGACGGGAGGAAGAAGGAGGTGCGTGTAGGCTTGGTTGACTCGATAGTGATGGTGGCTGGAGAAATGATTCAGAAGAGCTCGTGGGAGGCGAAACATGTTTTTTTTTGTATGGGCAAGCCCGTCATTGAGGTTGGCGAAAAGTCATAAAAACGTGTCCGACGTGACGCTTTTGGGGCATCTGTTGAGGATCGCTTCTAAGTTGCAGGAAACTAAATTTAGGTCGACAAGATTTGAGGACGAACTGGAAGCTACAACATTCTCGCCAATCGCGGACGGGCTTAACATTTATAGGTTTTCATTTTCAGCGAATCGTCGACTGAAGGGCAAGGTTTATGTGATCTAAGTGTAAGCCCCTCTCCCACCGCCCCGAAACTTCAGTTTGGGACCGGACGTGAATGGCTCAACACGAGGTTTTATGAGGACCAAAACCTCATCTTGAAGTAGCCGCGAGGTGCAAAAATGACACCGCCGACGAAAAAGGCAACTTGGACGCGTAAAAACCCAAAAACACGCGTCCTCGATCCCGTTTTTCTGTTTTACCCGAGCGAGGCTGCACCACCCAAACCTGACAGAAAATATACCCTGTACATGCCGTTATTATACCGTAAAATAACGTTTATTTTATAAATCAATAATACATGCCCCCTTCAATATCCAATAGTTTAGAAATATCACTTTTCTGAAAAAACGATGTCGCCACTCATTCTCTAAATTTCGAGAAATAACCCGCGCAGGCCCCCAAATTGAATGCGCCCTCGACACCCGACATCATCACCTGCTAAGCAGTAGCGGCCGCGCCGGCTCCATTACGCGCGCGTTCCCGCTCGCCCACGGCCACGAGCGACGCGCCTACTACCTCGAAACGACGACGAAGACGCTGCACTACAGATCCCCGGTCTTCCGCGTCTCTGGATCGCAAAACTCAGCCCGATAGACCATGGCGGACATCGAGACCCCGTCCCCGTCGGCCAATGGTGCGTCTAGCATCCAACACGCTGCTAAACGCCGCGTTCTTGGGTCTGTCAATGGATACCGCGAACGAGCCATGGGCTGTTGGGCTACTTGTTGACTGTGGTCGCTCTCTTCGTGCTCTAACCGAGTGTTGATCGCCTCACGCCACCTCTTCCGTTGGTCTACTGATGAGCCAGGCAGCAGCAGTAGCACAGCCAGCAACGGCTCGCACGCGGTACCGCAGCAAGCACCGCAGCCACGTGTGGCGCGCGGGCGATACGCCAAGTTCAACGGCGGCATGGACGTACTGCTGCTCGAGGCGCTGCGCGGGAACAACCCGTTCACGGCCAAGCACGGCACACGGCTGCAGATGTGGCAGAACATTGCGCAGATCGTGGGCGAGGAACTGTTCCAGAACCCCGAGGCGTACTCCTGGCACACGTGTCGGTACGACGCGCCCTCTATCAATGGGCAGCGTCGTCTACAGACTCTTCTGACCAGTGGTGTGCTCGTGTCCATAGGGACCGCGTGACGGCGCTGATGAAGATGTACGCGGACGGCAAGCACGACAAGCTGTTCAAGCACGGCACAGACGAGGAGAATGCGCGCAAGGAGGCTATCCTGCGTGAGATCAGCACGTGCATCGCGCACAAGTCGCACAAGACCAACTCGCGGTTACCGGCGGCCGCTGCCTCGGCCGCGTCCACGGCCATGTCGTCACCGAGCGCGCTGATAGAGCGCGCGGGCTCGGCGGTCCACGCGGCGTCGGCGTCGTCCTCGTCCTTCACAGTAGCGGGCAGCCAGAAGCGCCGCCGCCTGGATAGTTCCGCCGCGGCGCAGCACCAGCACGCGGAAGGCGGTGAGGTGTTCCGCGCGCGCGTGCTGGCGCTGATCGAGAGCAAGATCCAGTTCGACATGGAGCAGCGCGTCAAGGAGACGGAGCTGCGCGAGCAGGAGTTCGAGCTGCAGAAGCGCTTCCTCGAGTATTTACAGTCCAAGTGACGTGGTGGTGCGACCCCGGCACGGCAGCGTCGGCTATCAGAGAGAAGGTGGAGAGGGCAAGGAGCAGAAAATGACTTGTGAGAGCGGTGTGCGGTCGCGCGTCCTGTATATATAAGTGGAAGAGTACGCCGGTACTGCAGCAGCCGCCGTCGTAGGCAGTTCCTGGCCCTACTTGGCCTGGTTGTCCTCGCCGCCGCGCTCGAGCGCCTTGGCCTCCTCCTTGAACCCTTGCAGCAGCAGGGCGATGTTGTGCTTGAGCTCGCTCAGCTCCTCCGTCTGCTCCTGGTAGTCCCAGTCGTCGTCCCGCCCGCCCTTCGCTCCTTCACCTCCATATTCATCACTGCCGTCGTCCGAGAACTCGTCGTCGCCGTATGAGTCGTCGTCTTCGTTGTCCTCGTCCTCCTGCTGCTTGCTCGCCGCCTTGCTCCCGAGCTTCTTGTGCTCCTTTCGCCGCCGGTGCTGCTTGGGCGCGGCCTCGGGCACCGGCGCGTCGGCCTCGGGGATGTCCTCGTCGATCTCGTCGTCGATCTCGTCGCCCTCGCCGGCGTCCCGGAAGCGGCCCTTCATGTTCTCCTCAAACGTCTTAACGCGCTGCGCCAGGTCCTGCAGCGCGCATGACAGCTCCAGCTCGGCGTCCTCGCCCACGCTGTCCTCGCCCTCGTCGGGCTCCTCGTGCTGCACGCTGTCCTCGCCCTCGCCGGACTCCTCGTGCTGCACGCTGTACTCGCACTCGTCGTCGCTCATGCCTCCGCCCTTCTCCTCGTCTCTGGGGCCGTGGACCAGCGAAACGACGCCGCCAACACCTCGTGATGGAAGCTATACGGCGTGGGAGATGGCTACAATGCCTTAAAATAGCCACGCTGGTGATGGAGTGGTGAGGCTGACGGCCCGTTCCTGGTAACGGACATCACGCTGAGGCATAGCACAACCTGAAGTCACCTGAACGACCTCCATGAGCACACGAGACGGCATTTACGGGCACGAGAAACGCAGAGGAAGCAACGACGCGGAGCTCGTTTTGAACGTTGGCTTAGTTGATCCGATCCCCCTTCTCCGTTTCCGGAGCCGCGCAGGTTAGCAGAGAGCGAGCAAAGACTATATAGGATATCTAGTTCTTGCGGGCCGCCGCGATGGTCTTCTTGACCAGGGCAGCCTTCTGCTTGCGGGCGATCATGGCCTTGAAGCGGTCGAAGTCCGTGAGCTGGGCGCGCGTCTGCTTGTTGGCGATCTTCTTGGCCCACGTGGTCTTGCCCCACTTCTCGACCGTGTTGTCCTTGGCAAGCGCCTTCTTGAGCGTCGCCTCGCGCGGCTGGCGCGGGATCTGGATCGTCAGGTCCGTCAGCGCCACGCGCTTGAACGGGATCACCTGGCGGTTCACGCCCGTCACGCTGAACGGGCCGTCAATGAGCGCCTTGTTCTCGTCGACCACGTCGATGATCGTCGCGATCTTGCCGGCGTCCGGGCCGTAGTTGATGAGCACCACGCGGCCAATCGACACGAAGCGGGAGAAAGTCTGCCGTCACGTCACACCAGCCACATCCACCACGTTAGCCTCCCTTGTTCGCGACCTGTAGCGGCTCCCTGCGCGCCCCTCGCGCCCGCAGGCACCGCGATCGACAAAGGAGACGCCCGCGCGTCCCCCTATCACCACGCCCGATGCCGGAGGGCCGCGCGCGACGCCGCACGCACAGCAGAGCAGCACGCACCATTGTTGCTGCCTAGGAAAAATCGCCAAACGAACTAATAAGGCGCTGGAAGGGTCCGC
The DNA here is from genome assembly GCA_023334395.1 of Phytopythium sindhum. Classification (NCBI taxonomy): domain Eukaryota; phylum Oomycota; class Peronosporomycetes; order Pythiales; family Pythiaceae; genus Phytopythium; species Phytopythium sindhum. The sequence goes on along the minus strand of JAASGW010000345.1, from coordinate 19,656 downwards.
CAGCGCGCGCCCCCGCGTTGGAACCAGTCATCCGCTGGGGGCGTCTCTCTACACTTTTCTAACCAATCAAATCACGAGAATCACCTCATCAAGAGATTTCATTCGCTGAAAATATGTCAAAAGCAAGTAGCCCTACCCTAATGTTTTATTTACGTAGAGGTCCCCCGCAGACGCGTCTTGCCAACGTTAAAAACCTCGCATGTTGCGGTTTGTATGCTCGCAGCGCGGGAACCAGTCAAAAAGCGCGGGGGAGCCGCTCCCAGGACGCAAATGGGGTAATGGGGGGCCCACAAGGTGTTCAGGCACGGCTCATAGCTTTTTCATCGGAGGAAGGGAAGCAGGAACCATGCCGTTCGTCAAGGTGACCAAGAACAAGGCGTACTTCAAGCGGTACCAGGTCAAGTACCGCCGCCGCCGCGAGGGCAAGACGGACTACCGCGCCCGCAAGCGTCTCATCACGCAGGACAAGAACAAGTACAACTCGCCCAAGTACCGCCTCGTGGTGCGCATCACGAACCGCAAGGTCATCTGCCAGATCGCGTACGCCGAGATCGACGGTGACAAGATCCTGGCGCAGGCCACGTCGGCCGAGCTGCCGCGCTACGGTCTCTCGGTCGGCCTCAAGAACTACGCCGCCGCGTACGCCACGGGCCTGCTCGTGGGCCGCCGCGTGCTGCAGAAGCTCGGCCTGGACGAGGACTACGAGGGCAACACGGAGGTTGACGGCGAGGTCGTCAAGACCGAGGTCAACGGCCGCACCTACTTCGTGGACGAGGTCGCCGACGAGAAGCGCCCCTTCCGCTGCTACCTGGATGTCGGTCTCCGCACGACTACCACGGGCCAGCGCGTCTTCGGTGCCCTCAAGGGTGCCGCCGACGCCGGTCTCGACATCCCGCACAGCGAGAAGCGCTTCCCGGGCTACTCGCGCGACGACAAGAGCTACGACGCTGAGGTCCACCGCGACCGCATCTTCGCTCAGCACATCGCTGAGCACATGAAGGAGCTCGAGGAGGACGACCCGGAGCTCCTGGCCTCGCAGTACGCGGAGTACATCAAGGCCGGCGTTGAGGCCGACGACATCGAGGACCTCATCACCAAGGTGCACGAGGCCATCCGCGCGGACCCCTCGCCCGCCAACAAGGTCGCCTTCACGCCCGACAAGAAGTACAAGCGCCCGGCCAAGCGCTCGCTCGCGCAGCGCAAGGCCCGCGTCGCCCAGAAGAAGGCCCACGCCGCCAAGTCGGAGTAAGCGCTTCCAAGCACTTTTGCTCCTGGCAGGCGTCTCTTTCTAGAGACGCCGTGCGATTAGTCCGTTGAGCTAACCAACACAACATGATGAAAAGCTAACTTCTTCCTCACCACACCATGAGTTCCTTTGTCGTTGCGTCAGTGCTCATGAATATGCTAAGAACCTCTAGAGTCGCACGGCGAACACCATGACAATTAGAGTAACACAAGCATGTTATCGATTGGATCTGACCAACGCTTCTTCCCGCAGCGAAGAGCTTGTTGCGTGGCTCACGTTGACGCAGCCGAGCGCTGTGCCTTGCGGGCCAAGAATCGCGCGCGGGCCGCCGCGATCGCGTCCTCCTTGCTCGGCTTGGGCTCCGTCTCGGGCTTGGCCGCTTCAGGCTTCGCTGATGTCGACGGCTCTCTATGGCCGCGTTCGCTTTTTTCGCTCTTGTCGTCACGTCCCCGGGATGGAGACCGCTCCTTCCGCCGCTCCTTCCGCTCGACTCCGCGCTCGCGGGAGTCGCTACGGCCACGACGGCGTTTAGCACTCTCCGCGTCCCGCTCATCCTTACGGTCACGACTAGCAGAGCGCTGCTCTTCCTCGTCCGTCTTGGTCCGCTTGGTCTTCCGCTCGTCGTCCTCGCGCCCTCGGCCGGCGGTGTATTTGCTGCTCGCGTTGGCCGCGTCGCCGCCCATGGCGATGTTCCTCGTCATCAGATTGGCGTAGAAGCCCGCGAGGGCGTGCTCGCCCTGCTTGGTCACGTCGTTGGCCGCCTCAATGGCGTCGAGCCGCTTGTCCTCCTCGTCCCAGCGCTTCATCTCCATGAGCTTGCGCTTGTACGACGCCGACACGAGCTTCTCCTTGTCCCCGTACAGCGCGTCCTCGGCCTTGCGCTCGTTCAGTAGCCGCCGCTCGCGGATGCGCTCGTTCTCCACCTCGCGGATTTTGGCCTGCTCTAGCAGCGTCGTGATGTACTTGGGCTTCTTGTCGGCCTCGCGCGCTCTCTCGCGCTCGCCGCGCTTGGCCGCTCGCTCGCTCTGCAGGTCGTCGTACACGCCGTCGTAGTCGAACACGGACGGGTCCTCCGCCAGCGCCTGCGCGTGCGCGCGCTCCACCTGCGTCTTCTGGTAGCTGCGCGCCGCTTCCTCGCCCACCTTTCGCCTCAAGGCCGCATTGACATCCGTCGACGGCGCAGAGGAACGGGAAGGCGCGGAGGACACTGACGCCGCCGCGAAAGCATTGAAGCCGGCGCTGGACTTGCCGGAGGGTGGAGAAGAAGAGGAGGAGGAGGGCACGATGAGCCCGTACTGCTTCTTCTTGCCCTTGGCCGCCGGCAGCTTCATGGAGAACGACATGGTGACCACTTGGCCGCTTTCCCGAATAGCTCCGCATGGTTGGCATCGTCTTCAGATGCACTGCGTACTTAGAGGTTATTGTGTGGGCCACATTGCGTACCTAAAAAGATAATTTTTACTGGCTAAAATTCAGGTCAATAATGATCTATTTTGCCCAATCCGTGACAATACTTCAAATGTCCTCATGGTGTGGACATTCGTGGATGTGTGGCCATCAGCTGACAGAAACGCCCTCCAACCACTAACACTCCTTTGATCAGCAACTCTCCTCGATGTGGTCTCCTTACACGACAATGCCGAATACTATTAAATGACGCTGCGCTGCACAATTTTCTGCGATGTAAAGCCACGGAGGAGCGCAGGAGAATATCGTAAAGAGTCATCGCCACCATCACTATTCCTGTAGGCAGCTCCGATAGTACCGTGCAAGTGTGGAGTGCGTTGGCAGTCGGCCTCCATCGTATCTCGCATATGTGCAAAGCCCGCACCTAACAGTATTAAGATCCATCCATGTCGCGATTCAGAGCGCCCAATAAAACTAGTCGTATCCTACTCTTGATGCCCCTTCATGCCGTGGGATCGGTGTCTGTCTTGATCAGCCGCTTCTGAAGAGTCGCGCCATGGAAAGGATATCTTTACTCTCTCAGCAGCAAATCGCATCCCAAATGGGTAGACCACAGCCTCCGGTCACGCGTTTACAACTCGTCAGTGCCGCTCTGATACTGGCACTGCTATCCGGGGTGCACTTGTTCCCAAACTACAAAGCCAACGTTGCTGCGGCGGCTGCCTCGACATGCTCCAACTACAGCGAAGCAGCGAACGCGTCTGTGGAGCTCAAATGGGAGCAACCGGGAGGCAGCGACGTCTACACACGCATCGCACACACGAGCGAACCGCTAATCTCTCTCTCCACTTCGCGCCACCGGTTCGTAACGATCGGCGGCATCGAGTACGAGTCAGCGCAGCCCGTCGTGACCAACCCCGTGCTGGTCTATGATGTCGCTGCGAATACCTTCATTGCGCCTTCTGACCGCGTTCAGTCAACTGTAGCGACAGGCACGGATACTTCTGCGCTCGACGATGTGTTCACGTCACCCGCAAGTCGCTCGGACCACGCGTCGTTCGTCGATACCTCCTCGAATGCCATCTACGTCTTCGGCGGCCAGAACCGTGAGTTTCTCAACGACACGTGGCGACTGTGTCTCGACGATACTGGCAGCACCACAGCCGTGTGGGACCAGCTCGCCGTGCCTACTTTCGACTCGGCCATATTCAGCAGGAACGTGCCAGTTCCCCGCATCGGCCACTCGTTCACCAAGATCTTTGAGAATAGTTCGGTCATCGGCGCGATCGTGTACGGTGGGCTCTCTGACGCGTACGCCGAGCTCGATGGGCTCCACTTGGCGATCATTTCCAAGCCGACGACGACTTCGACGTGCAGCTCGAAGCAGCCAACGGTCATGTGGCGGAAGTTGGCGTCTTCTCCGCTTGACAACGGCGGGCCAGTGCCGTTAGCGCGTGCCTACCACTCTGCAACGACGACGTCGCGGCTATTTGAAGTCGCGGCAAGGAGCTCGTGCAGCGTCTGCCTGCTTGTGTTCGGTGGTAAAAGCGCCAGTACCACCACGGAAACCACGTCGGCGCAAGGCTCGACCATCTTTGACGAGCTGTGGCGCCTTTGTCCGCCGTCAACTGCGTCTGGGGTACCAGTCGAGCGGCAGATTTACACCTGGGAGCTGATCAGCCCCGTTGGTACGACACCTGGAGCGCGATATGGGGCCAGCATCGCGTTCGTGGAGGAAGGAAAGTTCGCTCTCATTGGCGGCTCGGCGGCGTTCCCCTCGGACTACTTAAGCGACTCGTGGGAGTTGAACGTCAATGCGAGCCAGTGGGTGCGTCTTCGCTTCACTGCCGACCTCTCACCTCCTCGCCGCAGCCACTCGCTCGCGTATTTTTCCAGCGCTAGCAGCAGCTACCTGCTTGTGATGGGCGGGCGTGATCGGTACCGGGTTGTGGGGACCCGCATTGAGCGCGCGAACTACATCGCACCGTCGTGTGCAGCTGGACTGACCATCACGCGCTGCGGAAGCACGTACGTGTGCATTCCGTGTCCCGCCGGGACGTTCCTACAAGACGGCACGCGGAATTGTGCCGCGTGCCCCGCAGGAACATATTCCTCCACTGGTGCTGCAAGCAAATGCACGTCTTGTCCCAGTGGCACGTACAGTCCGGTCATTGGGCTTGCTGGAGATAGCAGCGCCGTGTGTCTGGCATGTCCGGCAGGCACGGCATCCAACGCACTTGGCGCAACGTCACTTGGTGCATGCTCTTCATGTACGACTGGCTCATTTGCGAGCCTTACGGGGTCCTCGACCTGCACACCGTGTCCGATTGGGACATTTGCGAGCGTTCAAGGGGCGATTACGTGCTCTCAGTGTGCAAGTGGCACATACGCAAGCGTACCAGGGTCTTCTAGTTGCGTTTCATGCCCCGGAGGAACCTTTGCGCCAGCGACAAACGGTGCGGGGGCAACAACATGTCACGACTGCCCGCGCGGCTTCTTCAGCGACCAAGCAAGCTCGCTGTGCTCACCGTGTCCAGCTAATTCGTCAAGTGCAGTGATCTCAGCTAGCGGCGCTTCTTCCTGTGCGCTCTGTGCCCCGCAGCGAGGATTCACACCGTTGTCGCTCGTCGGTCAGACCGAATGCGGTTACTGCCCGCCAGGATCAACGCTAGTGATTGATGCTGGTGGCATCCGCCAGTGCCAGCCGTGTCCTGCCGGCTATTATTCGTCCGGAGCTGCCACTGGTGGGGCATGCGTAGCATGTCCACGGAATAGTTATGCGCCGACAAGTGGTTTGTCTGTTTGTATTGCGTGCCCCACCGGCGCTTTCACTTCGACAGCGGCAAGCGATGGAAGCGGCGCGATCGCGTGCCAATACTGCGCCGAAGGAAGCTTCTTTGACGGATCGGCATGTCGACCGTGCGGGGCAGGCTGGTTCCCGTCTGTATCCCAAGCTGGCGTGTGCTCCACGTGCCTTACTGGTACCAGCAGCAATAGCATCTGGACAACAACGGACCCCGTCTCAGCATCTCCTTTGATCGGTTGCTCGGCGTGTCCACGGATGAAGTACACGGCTTCACGAGGCGCCACCACCTGCAATGAATGCGTCGGCGACAGCACCTACGATGCGTTCACAATGGACGGGTGGCGCAGCTGCATCTCGTGCCGAGTCAGCGTTGACGGCGGTCTGACGCTCTCAGGGTGCACACTCGGTCGGAACGGAGTCTTGTGCTCAGGAAATGGCGAGTGCGTATACGGCGGGTGCGTGTGTGCGTCTGGCTGGGCGGGCAGTGACTGCAGCACGCCGGTTGCGTCGCTCTCCTCGTTCTCATCTTCGTCAGTTGCAACTCAAGGAAGCAATGCGGTCTTGTACATCGCATCACCCCGATACAAAGTGATTACTGCGCCGGTGCCTAACACTGGGTCAATCATTGTCGACATACAAGTCGCGCGCGCAGGCGATAGCGCTGCCACCCTTACGGCTGTGATTGCCTGCAAAGCCTCCAATTTGTCGGTGGCAGCCGCTTCCGTCCTGACTCCTGCGACGACAGCAGTTCAGCTAGCACCCGGTGAGAACAGCAAGAACGTTTCGATTACCATCACTACTTCTGCCTTGTCGTCGAGAGCTGGGTGCCGGTCCGTGATCTTGGAGCTCCGAGATGTTGACTTACCGACTACCAGTGCTGTTTCAATCGAGGCCGATCGAGAATTGACCGTCTACGTTGACGACATGAACACCGGGAGTGGCGGTTCAGCTGTCACCACGGCGACATACCGGCGAAGAGACGATGGTGTATTCGTCGCGTCTGTGACGCTTGATCGTTTGCTGTCCTCCACCGTGACACTTCAACCGGACTCGACAGCCGGGAGCAACGATCTGTACAAGCAACGGCTCAACGTGTTGTTGGCGATCGATCCGTCCGCTGATATCGCGCTCACGTTTGTTGACCTGCTTCCTGGCATCGTTGCGGCTCTTCAGCGCATGTACACGTTCCTCCCTGGCGGGATTCGCCTCGGAGTGCTAACACATTCGACGCCGCCTGCCGCCGAGTTCTATGCTGATAGCCTATCAAAAGCCTTCGATAGAGCTCGAGATACTCTTGCAGTAAATGCCAGCAGTATCGAGTACGCAAGGTCATCACAGTGGCTGATCGATGCTCTTGCGAGCACCAATCTGTCACAAACCTGGCCTTCGTACGACCGGCACCTCATCATAGCGGTCGGAGACGGATTCTTAGGCCCAATAGATGGAAACGGGCAAGTGACGGTGCCGACAACGCTGCAAAGTGCGCTACACAACCATGGGGCGTTTGTCTTTCTGCTCACTTCGAAGACTTGGACACTTTCAGCAAGCGCAACGACCGTCGTCGGCACGGTGAAGTACGACACGAGCGACAGCATCCCTCAACGCATCGCCCAGGCGTTCATCACCAAAGACGCTGCTCTACCCAGCGTTGTTGATATCGCGACTGACGCCAACAGCATGCTTCAGAATGGTGGAGTGCGCGTTGTTTCGTTCTCAGGCTCGGGGCATACGCTTCCAGTACTGTCTGCGACGTTTGCAGCATTCCCATTAGCGTCATCAACCGCGAACTTGAGTGTGGCGATGACCGTTCCCGGTGTTTTACGACTGCAAGTCGAGCTGGTCGAGCCCAGGCGCTCATGCTCTGCGCCCGTCATCACGAAGCCTGCCGATCCCCACCCAATGAGTGGGTGGATTGAGTCGTGGGACCTCATGACCGGTAATGAGATACGCGCATTGTGGAAGGCGTCTTCAGCGACCCTCGCGATCGGAATGCGTCGGGAAGCCTCACTTCTCCGGGGATACAACAGCTCCATCTTGTCGCTGGCCGACTCGAGCTCGACAACCTTCAAGGCAACACGAACGCTTCCCGAATCGTCGTTTGTGGCTGGCCTCCCTGTCATCCTGCGTGGATATTGGCGCCTCGCGTCACTGGAAGGGCTTGGAAGCGTCTCCAATGGCAGAGCAGAGTGCAAAATGAGTTTGCAGACACTGGGAGACGCTCCATCGAGTAGCAGCATTACATACTCCGCCGAACCGACCGCTGACACCAATACCAGAGGAGTGTGGACGTACGGACACCTTCGACACGTCATCCCCTCGGGCACACTTGATGCAGTGAAGCTCACTCTGGAGTGCTCCACCTCGATAGTGAACACTCCAGTCGAGTGGACAACGCTTGGGCTGTTCCCTGACCCGGCGTTTGCATGTCAGTGCCCTCGCGGGTACTACTACCAGCGCGTCGCGTCGGCCGTCAGCAACGCGACGTCGTCAACCAATGAAGGAATGTGCATGCGTTGCCCCGCCGGCTCGTACTGCGCTGCCGGCATCAAGAGTCAGTGCCCCACGGGCAGTTTCTCCTTTGGCGAGGCGGCCACCTGCGAGGGTTGTCGTGACGGCTGGATCTGCATCGGCGGCATGGCAAGGCTCTGTGACCCAGGGACGTACGCGACGGCCGCGAGCGCATGCGGTGCATGTCCGAGTGGCTACGCGTGTCGAAACGGGAAGAAGGTTGTTTGTCCGCCCGGCACTTTCTCTCCAGCGCTCGCAGGCGACTGCCTCAGCTGCCCACCGGGCACGTTCTCTCAGTCGGAGGCGTCTAGTACATGCGCCGCGTGTCCATCCGGCGCGACATCCAACTACCAGCGCGACCACTGTGTCGCCTGCACGACAGGTGAGTGGGCAGTCGGCGGAAGCGGCCAGCACCCGTGCGCATCATGTGACAACACGCGCTTCTTCTCCCAGGGCGCGCTCGTGCGCGAGATCTGCATGGATGCCGACGGCGATGCCATCTCCTAGTCGTCCTGTGCATGGGAACAGGTGATTACAGCAATAAACGTATCAAACCATCGCCAATGCGTCTCAGCTCAGGTAAGCAACACGCGCGTGTATTTCCCGACAGGTACCTCTCCTTCCTCTGAGCGCACTCTACATGGCCGACTTCTACGCGTCACGAACCGGCAGGTGGCGCTTGACGCTGGCGGTGATGCGCTGCGCGAGCGCCACGTCGCGAGCGACGACCAGAACTCGTGCGCGTCCAGACTGCATCTGCACCTCGAGTGCGATGAGTACCATCTCGGGCATGCCGCCAGCACCAGCGCCACGGACGCGGCCAGCGAACTTGCACTTGCCCGTCACGGCGTTCACGCTGTTGATCTCATAAACTTGCGCGACGTTGCAGTCGCGGAGCACAGCCGACGTCACGCTGCTCATCTGTACGGGAACGCGCAGCGTTACGTCGCTGGTGTGAAGCATGGAGGCATCGGCCATCGACAGACGCTGTGCGAACTCCTCCACGTTCATCGATTGCGCAACTAGTAGCTCGCCAGCGGTCGGCGCCAGCTCAACTTCAAACGTCTCCTCGCTCGTAATCACCTGCAGCGGGATCTTCTCGAGGTGACCGCGGAAATCCACGTGAATTTGAGCCATCGCGGGCGTCGATCCCGGGAAAAGCACAGGGATCTCGGGGAACGACATGACCTGGGCTACACCGTTGCCATTGGACGCATCCTTCTCCTTCGCCACAACTTGAACGCGAGAGATCGGGTTGCTCGACTGGTTCGCAAGCCACAGCTGAATCAGGTTCATGCTCGGCGAGTACATGGACGGCTGGCGCAGGAACGAGTACTGGATGTCGAGCCCATTGCTCACCAGTGACGACAACAACTCGCGCTTCGGCGGCGCAGAAGTCGACATGGTGGACGAAGACATGCTCAAGTTCATCAGGTCGCCCAGAAGATTAGCGCCGCCCATGGCCGGCGCAGCAAAACCAGCAGCGCCGCCAGCAGGCACGGTCGTAGCGGCCGGCTGGTCGTCAAAGAAATTGAGTGGATCAAACAGATCCGTTGGTTTCTTCGCCTTGGCAGCTTGCTGCTTCTGAGGCGAGCCAGGCCCCTTGTTCTTGTTGCGACCGCGACCGCGACGGCGACGAGAGTCCTCCTCCTCTGACTCCTCTGACTCCTCTGACTCGGACGCCGAGTTCTCTTCCTCGGACGATTCGTCGCTGCCTTCCGACGACTCCGGCTCAGATCCCGACTCGCTCTCGTCGTCGCTGCTCTCGTCAGGTCCGCTCTCCGATCGTTCGGATCCAGATTCTGACTCGGATTCCGATTCTGACTCCGAACGTGATCCGGCAGAGCTATCGTCGCTGTAGAAGTTGTCCGGGTTACGCTGCTTGTCGCGGCCCTTGCTGCTAGCCTTTCCGTGACGAGAGTTGCCATCACGACGCGGACTGGGATTGTTGTCCACGAACGCCGCTTCGTCACGAAGCGATGAGTCGGGCTTCTCCGATCGCCAGTCCGGCAGCGGTGCATACCCAGAAACACTGTGGTGCACCAGGTTCGAAAGCGTTCCAAGCGTGAATCGCTTCTTGGACTCTTCTTCGTAACCAATCAGCGGAGACGGCTTCTTCGCCGCAAACAGTTTGTGCGGGTTGACAATCGACGCGTCGCCTGACAGTGCAGCGCGGACAAGCCGCGCACGGTCACGCACATCGTAGTCAATGTCAAACTTGCACAGCTCAATCACGTATTGGAGCAGCAGCTGGATCGGCCGCTTCTGCGGTTCGCGGAGACCAAGCTTAACCGACAAGTTTAGGATCTGAAGCCGAACTTCGGTAGCTTCATCGGAGAACTTCTTGACAAGCAAGCGCAATGATTCAGCCGCGCACGCGGATCCCGAACCGTCCTCGTTGAACTCGCCGAGCATCCACACGATCGACGCGCGCGCCGACGGACTGGTCACACGGCCGGCGATCATCATGGCCGCGAGCGACCGCACAACACGAAGACGATCCTTTTCAATCGCCGATTGTTGCAACAGCTGACGAATCACCACGACGCTCTCGGCGACAACCTGCTCGTTGGAGGAACGCACAAGGCGCATCAAGCCGTTCAGGCAACGCTCTGCGACCGTGGGCATCGCGTCGGCCACTCGTCCAAGAGCGCGCACCGTCATCGTGACGAATGCCTTGTCAACGTGGCGCACGTACGCCTGGAACTCGCGTAGGATGATGCTCACATTGTCCTCCGTCACGAGGGACGTAAGAATCTCGAGCTTGAGCTTGCGCGCGTATGCGGGGTCGGTCGCACGCACAAAGAACTCCTGGAGGAACGGACGGAACATGTCCGGGCGGGAAATTGCCATCGATGAGATGACCGAAAGCACCACGAACTGGATCTCGCGCTGACTGCGCATGATGCGCACGAGCGACTTGCCGATGAGCGTCGACGTCGCCATACTGTGCGTGCCGCAGTAATAGTGCAGCGTCGCCACCGACAGCACGACAGCGCTGTTGCGCGACTTGAGCAGCGGGATCGACGAGCGCAGCAGAAGGCGATGGTCTTCATCTAGCTCTTCGCCTCCGCCGATACCGCTTGCAAGCGCATCGCTGCGGAAAACCGAGCCAATCGACGGCAGCACTTCGCCCCTGGTGTTCGTGCCGCCCAGATGGAACGGCGACGCCGAGTACGAGTTGTTGTTCCCGCCCTTGTGGCCGCGACCCTCGTCGCCCGATCCAGCCGAATCCTCCTCCTCGTCGGAGTAAAACCCCCGCTTGACCTTGCGCTTGGGGAACAGCTCCTTGACGTTCTTGCCCTTGACTTGGCCCTCGTGCGCAAGCATCTCGGGCGCCTGGAACTGCTCGCGACAGTAGCGAATGAGCACGTTGATCGTGACGGTCTGGCCCCACTCATCAATGTCCGCAAGCAGGTGGCAGATCTTGCGGAACGGGCGGTGCAGCAGGTCGAGGCGGTCGGGACAGACCTCGTTCAGTGCCTGCACCGCGCTCCCGAGCACCATCGTGGATGAGTCGTTGAGCAGCTTGCCGATGATCTCGGCGAGCACGTCCTTCTGGTCGCGGTCGACCACGAAAACTTTGCTGATAGCGTTGGCCGCGCACTTGCGCACGTAGGCGGACGAGTCGGCGGCGCACTTGCGGATCGCGATGAGCTGGATCTGCATGATGTCGCGCACGCGGATGCTTGTCATGACGCGCAGCGCGAGGGCGCGGATGAGCTGGTTCTGGTCCGCCAGATCCTTCTGGAACGAGTTGATGGACAGCAGCGCGAGCTCGCGGCACTGCGAGTTGGCGTCCGCGTAGTGCACGAGGTACATGTACACGAGCTTCTTGACCTCGACGGAGGCCACGATCACATTTTTGACCACGTCCGCGAAGAACATGGATACGTCCTCGCCCTTGCTGATGGACGCCAGCAGCGCCTTCATGGCCTCTAGCTTCTCTGCGTGGCCCGCCACGCCCAGCTTGTTGTCCAGCAGCTTGCGGATGCGGTCCAGGTTCATGTTCTCCTCAAAGAAGTGCGCGTCACCGGAGATCCCGCGCATCGCCATGGCTGCCACCTAGCTCAAAACACGCGCCGTCGCCTGCTTTCTCCGGTGGTCCCCTCCGTTCGTCTCCCCTCGGCGTCCTTCCTCGAGAATCCGCACCTCGAACGCGCCCGACGCCTCGCACTTTCTCCTTGTCAGGCGGTAATTTCCTTCCGCACTTTCCCCCTCGCGATCCGAATCGGAGTGATGGTCATCTTATTTTGAGGGGGAAAGAGCGCGGGACGGAGGTCGGAAACAGCGGCGGGGTGAAAGATTCGGTAAAATACCGGTTTTGAAGTCGTGTCCCGAATATAAGCACCCAATTCGGGACGGGAGAATTGGTTGGGTGGCAGGTGCCCGTAGCCGCTGGTGGCGCGCTCTGGAGCAGCAGCGCATGGCGCGGCGAATACTTCTCCAAACCGCTCGAGACAAACAAGCTAGGAAAAATGGTGCGTGGGTCTCTTCTCATGCTGCATGACGCCGGGCGTCTGTGCTGCCCGTGCTCGTGGTTCTGCGGTGCCGAGAGCGCGAGGACTGACCGAGTTGTGGTGACAACAGGCCGGCGACAAGAGCAACAACCCGATGCGCGACATCCAGGTCGACAAGCTCGTCATCAACTGCTGCGTTGGCGAGTCGGGCGACAAGCTCACGCGCGCGGCGCGTGTGCTCGAGCAGCTCACGGGCCAGAAGCCCGTGTACTCTAAGGGTAAGCTTTTGCGCCTCCCCATTTCCCGAGCGGCGGGGCGAAAAGCAAAGAACGCCCTAACGGGCTACTTACCCGGGCCGGCACCCATTCGCACCCGTGCGGGCCCCAGGCCGGCGGGGAGGGTGCCGCGCTTAAATCACACGGCCTTTCCGGGTGCAGAGACGCGGAGCTCGAGGGTGGCGGGGCTCCGTCGCCTCTGTTCATCCCCGATTGCGCGCGTACCGAGTACAAACGGGAGGGGCATCCCAGTGCGGCAACGAGACCCGGCCAGGAGCCTAACGGCTTCCAGGCTCGGCGATTGTTGCTTGCACGAACGTCACACACACATGCTTCTGCGTCTGTCGGCGACGACGGGGGAGCAGAAGCGCCGGATCCTGGACTCGCTGTCCATTCGGAGGCTGGTCTCGCCAACTTCGATCTCGAAGAAGGAAGGCGGTCAGGAAGACGCTTGCTTTGTGGTCTACCAAGGCGCTGCGCGCTCTCCACGCGTGTAGTGTGGTGTCTGGAGGATGCCCATGTGATTTTAGCCTGCCGCGTCCGCGGTTGCCCTTCGCCTCGCTGGTGTCGACTCGTTTCCACCCACAACTCGATCGCTAACGTTGTGCGTTGCTCGTTGATGTGAACAGCCCGCTACACGGTCCGCACGTTCGGCATCCGTCGTAACGAAAAGATCTCGTGCCACGTGACGGTCCGCGGCGAGCTCGCCCTCGAGATCCTGGACCGCGGCCTCAAGGTCAAGGAGTACGAGCTGAAGAAGCGCAACTTCTCGGACACGGGCAACTTCGGCTTCGGTATCCAGGAGCACATTGACCTGGGCATCAAGTACGACCCGTCCACGGGTATCTACGGTATGGACTTCTTCGTTGTCCTGAACCGCCCGGGTGCCCGCGTGGCCCGCCGCAAGATGCAGCAGTCGCGCATCGGCGCCCCGCACCGTCTGCACAAGGAGGACGCCATGAAGTGGTTCCAGACCAAGTACGAGGGTCTGATCATGGACTAAGGCATCCCGTACCTCTCGCAAGCGCCAAGCGACTAGTGTCTCGCGCATGTGCGGCGGGCGGCGGGCTCCTCGCTGGGGTGTCGATAGCTGTCATACACCACGGGGCCTCTGGTCTCGCACATGCCGGTCATTTGTTTTCAACATGGAGAAACTTTTATAGTTACCCTTCGATGTTTGATAGTCTTGCTTCACGTCACTCAAACACGGTCTCCGCTTCCCTCTGTCCCGCGTTATGAGTCGCATTCCAGGGTGTGAGACCGTGACAATCAACAGCCTAGTCCCACATAACGCACCAGTTTTATCGGGACAGATGTGGCTCAGCACCGCACCACCACACAGAGCCACAACCGAGAAGCTCTCACGTTGGATGCGTCGAGCCGTCGGTCTGCTCCCGCGCCTCTCCGCCTCCATCCGCTCCCCGCTGCTCGCCCCGCGCGCCGCCCTCTTCTCGCCCATGTCGACCGCGTCGTTCGCCCCGACGGAGCTGCGCTGGAACACGCGCCCTGATGACCTGCACCACCACCTGCGCGACGGCGACGCCGCGCTGGCGCTCACGGCCGCGCACGTGTCGGCGCAGTTCGCGCGCTGCATCGTCATGCCCAACCTCGTGCCGCCCGTGACCACGACCGAGCAGGCGCTTGCCTACCGCGAGCGCATCGTCCAGTTCGTGCCCGAGGCGCACCGCACGACCTTCGAGCCGCTCATGACGCTTTACATGACGGACGGCACGACCCCCGAGGAGATCCGCCGCGCCCACGCCACCGGCAAGATCGTCGCCGTCAAGCTCTACCCGGGTAAGCAATGCGTGTTGACTGGATCGCGTGACTCTCGCCTCAAACGTCTAACTGTGTGTGGCTCTCCTCCTTGAAATGCGACCAGCGGGTGCGACGACCAACTCGGACTCGGGCGTGACGGCCATCGAGAAGGTGTACCCGGCGCTGGAGGCCATGAGCGACGTCGGCATGCCGCTGCTCGTGCACGGCGAGGTGACGGACGGCGAGGTCGACATCTTCGACCGCGAGGCCGAGTTCATCAAGCGCGTGCTCGAGCCGCTCGTGGCGCGCTTCCCCAAGCTCAAGGTCGTCATGGAGCACATCACGACCAAGGACGCCGCCGAGTTCGTGGCGCGCTGCCCGGACAACGTCGCCGCCACCATCACGCCGCAGCACCTGCTCTATAACCGCAACGGTAAGCTGTATATCGGTCGGCGAATCTCTTACCGAATCTAGTTGGATTAACCGGGGTGTTGTCGAACGACAGTCATCTTCCAGGGCGGTCTGCGTCCGCACAGGTACTGCCTGCCGGTGCTCAAGCGCGAGACGCACCGCCAGGCGCTGCTGGCGGCGGTCGCGAGCGGCAGCAAGAAGTTCTTTCTGGGCACGGACAGCGCGCCGCACGTGGCGACCAAGAAGGAGTCGGGCTGCGGCTGTGCTGGGATCTACTCGGCTCACGCGGCGCTCGAGCTGTACGCCGAGGCCTTCGAGAGCATCGGCAAGCTCGACTTGCTGCGCGCGTTCGCCTGTGAGAACGGCGCCGACTTCTACGGACTGCCGCGTAACCAGGGCGAGACCGTTCTTGAGCGCCGCGAGTGGACCGTGCCCGCGAGCTATGCGTTCGACAACGGACAGCTCGTGCCGCTCAAGGCCGGCGAGACGATGAACTGGAAGCTTTCTGAGCACTAGAGAGCGCATAGCCGCGATGGTGGCAAGTGCATTCTGGATCCGAAGCTAAGGACGATCGTGGGCATAACCATCCTCAATTACCTTCCTTGGGCCGCTCGGAGAAGTCCAGGCTTGATCTCTTTTCGCGCGACTTCATTTCAAACACGGACATGAGGATCCGATAGGTTGGCGCTCTCGTTGCAGACATACGCGGGGATGCACTAGGTGAAGACGAGGGGACACTCTTCAGTGTTGTTGATGACGACGAAGGCGCTCCACTGGTCAGATCTTCGGCGGCCGACGCAGCACTGACTGCTTGAACGGAAAGCTTCTTCTTCCCTGTGGTCATGACGCTTCCGCGTACTATGAGAGCTGTCAGGAAGCTCAAAAAGTCTGACAGCTCACGAAACACTTGGCTCACTCGGTAACACGACTTGCCGACGTTATTGTGAAGCTGCAATGGATCATGGATCACTAGCACTCCGTCTTGAGGCAGCGATGTCCCCGTCATGGACGCTGGCGGGGAGTCGGATAGACGCGAAGGCAGCGTCAGGAGCATCGGCACAGGCGAACGTTGAGCTGTTTGCCCTAACGGCGACGCTCCCATGGTCGGTGTTGATGCATGAGACGGCGAAGCGTGCAGCGATCGCCGACCTACTGGACTTGGCATTGCTATGATCACATCCAGTAGTTCCGGATCGTGAACGTCTTCACGATTCAGCACACATACTTGGTCGACGCTCTGACGAAAATCATTTCCGTAGAAGTGCAGGAAATCCATGAGCAGCTTCCCGAGCAGGAACGGCTTCTTCTCATGTTCACCGTCGGTCCCAGTGAGCAGGGTGGGCAACACCGGCCTCTTCTTTCTCCTCACTGTTTTCTCCGAAGAGCCATCCACCTGCTGCTGCTGTCGACGCTGCTCCTGCTTCGACTTGCTTTGGCGAATGATCTCACGCGCAACCATCTCGCCTTTGCGTCGCTGGATCTCACATCGCGAGTTAGTGGTCTCGCTGGAAATCGGAACAGGTTCCATGTGCTCAAGCTCTGAAATGGTCTCGTCAGCACTCGCAGCTGCAGTGCAGGCATCTTCACCGACACGTGGGTCGTCAGAGGTGGACACGATTGCGTTCTGCTCTTGGAGAATGTACAGAATCATCAGCAGGAGGCCGTACGACGACAGTCCACCGACGTACGGGTCATTCAGGCGGCGTTTGACAAGGAAATGCTTCAGCACCATCGCGAGCTCGCGCAGGCCGTAAAAGTGTGTCGCCAGTGTGTTGACGAGCGCGGCGCTTGCGACGCCGTTGTGCCAAATGCCATCCGGCTCGTCGAATGTGATGTCAAACGGGATTCGAATGGTCGAAGTCGCTTGATCAAAAGAGCGTGTAGCATCATCTCGACTCGAGGCAGCATCGATCTCCTCGATTGTGACGACGACGACGACTTTCAGAAGCGGGATGGAAGCACGGGTTAGCGCGCTAATCTCAGCAAACTCACCCGCACACTTGCTCGACTCCAGATGACTTGCCAGCAAACTCACGCACTTCTGGCAGCTCAGGTGATGCGTGTCCGTGACGCCAAACACAACCAAGTCGACGTCGCTAGCGGCGCCGTACAGTCCTGTCACGAACGATCCGTACCCTTCAACATGGACCGCATCTCCCCACAGCGCAGCCATCTCACGCTTGACTTTGCGAATGGCAACGTCCACCCAGCACCGTCGGGAGAGCGCCTCTTGCTGCGTATGCTGGTAGAAGTCGACGATCTCGTCGTGTAGCACGACCTGAAGCATCGCTGTTTGCTCTTCGTACAATCGCTGCAGGTGACCGAAAGACAGCTCCGCGCCGTTGGACGCCGACAGTTCGTGCATGCGGCGCTCGCGCTCCTGCTCGCTCGCAAGAATGACGTTGCGTCGCCACTCGAGTCGCTCTTCCCACTCCTTCTCGCGCGAGATGCCATTCACTGGACATGTGGCTAGGTGCTGCGCCAGGTTCTCGCGGGAGCAGATCTCTTTGCAACCAAGCACAGCGTTCGGACATACCACGTCGTACGAGTAAAAGTCGACGTCTGCGAACTCTTCCACCACCTGGTCGAGCGTGTCGGGCACCTGGCGGTACACGCAGCTCTCGAGGTGCTGCTCCAGATCCTTCAGCATGCAGCTAAACGAGCAGCCGAACCAGCTATTGGGACACACGACCTCGTAATCTTCGGAGAAGCGAGAGATGGTGGACTGGAACCACTGCGTGTTCTTCATGTTGTCCAGGAACATCTCACGCATCATGGCTTCCTGCTCCTT
Organism: Phytopythium sindhum; assembly: GCA_023334395.1. Lineage (NCBI taxonomy): Eukaryota > Oomycota > Peronosporomycetes > Pythiales > Pythiaceae > Phytopythium > Phytopythium sindhum. The sequence goes on along the minus strand of JAASGW010000345.1, from coordinate 1,994 downwards.
CTCGATCGCCGCGATCGCCCACTGCCGCCGCCGTCGTATCTCCTCTTCCTCCTCGATTTGAAGTTGGCGGAGCACATTCAAACGGCGTGTTCGCTCCTTCTCGGCCGCCTCGATGACCCAGCGCGTCCAGTACTCGCGCTCTGATCTCTCATTGTCTTCCTCGTTCGACGGTGGTGGCGTCGTTGCAGCCAACTCCTGAGGTTTCGAACGAGTGTACTCGTTGTATGAATCGTAGACGTCATGACGGCCAGGAAGAGTAAAACCAGGTGGCGTGTGCGTAATATGGCTCGGGCTGTACACAGCAGGTGGGCTCGAGGAAGCAGCAACCCTCAGCGGACAGTGGGCGCTTGGCGGTCTGCTTAGCGACTTGTACAGGTCCAAGCGTGGAGACGCCACATCCGAGCACAGAGGTGACGACAACGCGTAAACTGCGGCAGGAGTGGCGATGCTACGCCTGGCTGCAGACAGTGGTGTGAAAGGCCGCGCCGACGGACACAGCGCCTTGGTTATGTCGTTATCACCCGCCAGTGTGGATCCTGCCACCAGCGACTGCGCCTCTCTCCGCGTCTCGTCATTTGACGACTTGTTGTCGCCACCGCTCCGCTCACCTTCCTCGGACGTCGCAGATGTCTGTCTGTGCTTCTTGGGCCGCCGCTTGCGCGGTCCCGCGCGCTCCTCCTTCTTCTTCCTCCTCGTCTTGCTCGGATCATCCGCATCGACTGCTCCTGCGCCGTGTCCTTCGCCGTCAGCAGAATTGATAGCAGCACCACTAGACAGCTCATCGTCTGTAGCGCTAGTAGTGTCAATGTCTGCGCTTGAGGCCGTCGACAGATCCAGATCTGCGCTCGCACCGCCGCCGCCCGCACCTCGGGCCGTTGTCTCCATGTCGCCTTGCGCTCGGTGTATGTTGCTTGCTCGCGGGTTTGAACCCTGAAGAGAGCGCGCAGGACCATCACTCCACGGGCAACAAGTCCGACAGTACTGCTGGTTTTTGAGGATACGGAGCCTAGTTTAGGGATCTAACCAGGACACAAACGATTGGGTTGACAACCTCACACTTGATGGCGGCAGCTCACCCATATATAGTGTGGACCACTTTAGGACTTGTAGTGTACTGGTAGTGTGGTCCGCCTCAGGAGAAAGAACAGTTGCTGGCATTATCAAACCGCCATCCAAAGACCCGAAGACTCCGGCGAAGAACGCGGCGCAGGCAACGCCGAACGCGGAGCATGAGCGACGACGCGATGGATGTCGTCACAGAGCAGGAGAAGGTGCAAGTTGGAGAGCGGCTGGCCGGTGCGCAGGAGGAGCCGCAGACGTCGATGCAGGCGCTGTCGCAGACTGTCTACGATAGCCTTCCCGACGGCGTCAAGCCTGATAAAATGAAGACCCTCGACCTGGATGACAATGATCTACGGAGCGACTCGTTGTTCGTTGGGCGTGATATTAGCTCTGCTATCGCTAGCGCAAATACCCTGAGAGACGCAAACGTCTGAATCGGGTCAGCACTTGGCAACATATTCGCGAATTACGTTGATAGGAGCTGGTAAGACTTTGTACCTCTAGTAGAGAGAGTAACGCCTTGTGGAACGCACTGACGTCGATGAGTCGGTCGCTTTGGAGGGACTGCACCGCGTGATCGTCGACATCGACCAGCCGGAGGAAGCAGCGCCGAGCCTTGTCGCATACAAGCTGCTGTGCGCGGTGCCCACCCAGACGAGTGCGAGTGACAGTGCCCGGTGACAGTGCCCTAGACAGCGCCACGACGCTGCTTTGTCTGCTCGTATTATGTCGATGCGCGCACTTGATAGCGATGCTCAGCTACGTGACCCACACGTATGAAGCATACATATGCAGCTACCCGTCGGAGCTCGTGATGAGGTTTGACGCGACTCGTCTACGGTACGAGCTCGACTCGGCTGCCTTGGCGTCGTACATGTTTGCCCCAGATCAAGGAGCCGTTTATGAAGGGAGTAGTGAATATCAGAGGCGTC
>JAASGW010000344.1:0-31905 GCA_023334395.1 Phytopythium sindhum | reverse complement strand
GTGCGCTGGTAGATCGTCGCAAAGTCCACGATTTTCCCACCCGATGAAGACGACGACGCGCCCAGCACGGGCAGCGCCAGCCCATTAGAGGGCGCCGGCCGCTTCGCCTCCGCCTCGAGTGCCGTCGCCATGGCTTTTCCGCGACTGACCAGGCGAAAAGAGCGAAGGGGGCGGAAACACACGACAAAGGTCGCGCGAAGGTCGTCCCAGCGAATTAAATGTGGCAGCACGCACTGTAGCTTGTGTAGTAGTTATATGTACTACTGCAGCATTCGATAATAATACGTTATACTCATACGACATATTACAATTGAGTACGAATCAATAAAATAGGCTGATCAATCCTGACAGGTTGAATAATACAAACTCATACTTACATTTCCCCGATCTTCATACAAGCGACGCCTTCTTCGCTCACTTTCGAGATTCCGACCGGGTAGACAGGCGTTGAGTATCGGAGGAAGATGGCGGAGCAGTTGGCGGCTGCGGCGTCGCGCGTGCGCGTGGCGCGGGCGGCGGACCGCGTGTACCGGGACGAGTGCGTGCTGTCGTTCGATTCGGCGCTGTCCCCGAACGGGATCTACACAAACCTGGCCTCGTTCCTCTCGTATGGTGCGCCGTACCGCCGGTTCGACCGCGACGCGCGCAGCAACGCGCCGGGGGTGTACCTACACCAGCGGCACACCAAGACGCTCAAGGAGAAAAGCGCAGCAATGGAAAAGGATGAAACTGCGGCGCCCACGAAGCTCGCGATCGGAGGGGACGGAGGGTTCGCCGTCAACTCGGACGACAAGTTCACGATCACCAAGCGCCACGATATCGTGGTCTTTGACGTCGCCGCCGATAAGGAGATCGCACGCGTCCCTCTGGAATCAGCAGACGTTCCCGCGCGCATCAAGGAAGCTGCTGAGGCGGTGCTCAGCCACGCTGGCAGCGTCGTGGCGGAGGAGGTGGCGACATGGCAAGAGGAACTCAAGGAGACCAAGTACGCTGACCACCTGGTGCAAGTGGAGAACCCGCCCAAGATCTCGTCGAACCCGGCGCACTGGAAGTGCCAGGCACCGACGTGCGACAAGCAGGAGAACCTCTGGCTGAACCTGTCGGACGGCTTCATTGGATGCGGCCGCAAGAACTGGGACGGCACCGGCGGCTGCGGCGCTGCGCTCGACCACTACGCGGAGACCGGCGGGATCTACCCGCTGGCGGTGAAGCTCGGAACAATCACGGCGGAAGGCGGAGATGTTTACAGCTACGCGCCTGATGAGGACGACATGGTCTCGAACAAGCACTTGACCGAGCACTTGGCGCATTTCGGGATCAACGTGGCCAACCTGAAGAAGACGGACAAGTCGATGAACGAGCTACAGGTTGGGCTGAACCTGTCGTACGAGTTTGACACAATTACGGAGGCCGGCAAGAAGCTGCAGTTGGTCTCGGGCGCTGGTCTCGTCGGTTTCCGCAACTTGGGCAACAGCTGCTACATGAACTCTGTGCTGCAGCTGCTGCTCGCCCTTCCTGAGGTCCAATCGCGCTACTTCGATGCTGCCGACCGCATTTACGAGACAATTTCGTCCAGCACCATCCCGCCCGCCGATTTCGCCGTACAAATGGCCAAACTCGCGCGCGGAGTGCTGTCGGATCGGTACGGCAAGTCGTTCAATACCACGGCGACAGGTGGCCAAGAGGAGGATGAGGTGAAGACACAGGAGCTTCGTCCGATTACGTTCCGTGGACTGGTTGGCAAGAACCATCCCGAATTCTCGACCGGACAACAGCAGGACGCCGTCGAGTACTTACAGTATCTCTTGGATGTGATGACTCGCCAAGAGCGTGTCGCAGCGGAGCGAATCGGGCAGCTTGTGAAGGATGAGGGAGACAGTGTCCCTGCGGATTTGCCGACTGCAAGTTTGTTCAAATTCAAGTTTGAGGACCGCGTCGAGTGCCTTGCGTCGCACAAGGTCAAGTATGTGCCTCGTGACGACACATTCCTGCAGGTTCAGATCCCGCTTGAAGCAGCGACGAATGCGAGCCAGGTGCAGGAGTACCAGGCATCGTCGGAGCAAAAGCGTCAACGAGTCGACGGTGCTAGCGATACTGCGGCATCAAAGACCGAGAAGGATGAGTCGAAGGTGCTTCCCATCGTTCCGTTTGACGCGTGCATCGAGAAGACGCTGGCACCAGAACTGATTGAGGACTTCCTGTCGTCAGCCACCGGCAAGAAGGGCTTGGCTCAGAAGACGGTACGCTTCAAGACGTTTCCGCGCTACTTGCTCGTGCAGATGCGCCGCTTCTACGTCGACGAAGACTGGACGCCCAAAAAGATGGATGTTGTCGTGAACGTCCCGGAGCGCTTTTCCCTGAAAAAGTTCCTGTCGAGCGGACTTACTGATGGAGAGGAGCTCCTTCCTGACTCCGACAGCGCTGATGCCTCGAGTGCGAGTGATGGCGCCGCTGCTGCTGATGTTGTGACTCCGGATGAGATGTTGGTGGCGCAGCTCGTGTCGATGGGATTCTCCGAGAACGGATGCAAGCGCGCAGCTATCGCGACGGGAAACGCCAATGCCGAAATTGCCATGGAGTGGATCTTCAGTCACATGGAGGACCCCGACTTCAACGACCCACCGGCTCCGCCTGCATCGACTGGCGGTGCGAGTTGTGGTGATTCGCCCGCTGTAAGCATGGAGCTTGTGTCGAACTTGATGGCGATGGGCTTTGCCGAAGCCCATGTCACGTGCGCGCTCAAGCAGACGAGCAACGACCCCGACCGTGCAGCCGAATGGCTGTTCAGCCACATGGACGACTTGGATGGAGCCGTAGCGCAGTGCAAAAGCGAAAGCAGCGCGCCGGCGAGCGGTGCGAATGGCAGCGATGCTGGCAAACGCCTGGACATCGACAATGCTGCTGGCGAGTATGCGCTCGTAGGATTCGTGAGCCACGTGGGCAAGAACACGAACTCGGGCCACTACGTGTGCCACATCAAGAAGGACGGTCGCTGGGTCATTTTCAATGATGACAAGGTTGCGCTGTCGGAGGAGCCGCCGCTCGGAGCCGGGTACCTTTACCTGTTTCGCCGCGTGAACTAATGAGGAAGTGACGTCAGAAGGCGAGGGCGTTCGATGGACAGACACCACCGGCAACACCGAGAAGCAATATAGGTGGGCATTGATGCTAATGTTGTTCATGGTTGTTCTGTCCTCTATTCGGTCTCGTGGGTCACTCGTTAATGTACAGCCAGGTGGAGCTCGTCGACTATATCTTCAAACTCGTTGCCGTAGTCGACGCTGTCCTCGCTCTCCTCCTCGGCTCCAGGCGGCATCATCAACTTCGCTTTTATCCTCACCTGCCATGTGTCAGCGACATCTTGCTGGTTATTGTTCGCCTCACTAGATCGTGCTCTTTGTTTCCGTAAAGGTGGCGCTGGCGATGAAGAGCGCGGGCCGCGAAGTTTATGACGGTGCGTAACCTTTGCGGTCTTCTTCAGCATGCTATTGACCCGTGACTCCTGCAGGTGAGATGCTGGAAGACTCGATGTCACCAGAGAGATTTGGTGGCGGGCGTCCTGACTCGTAAGGGATGCAGGTTTCGCGATTAAATCATCGGTCGGTCGAGGAGGAGCGCGCCGCCGCTTCAAGTACAGCCGAGTGTGCCTCTCCTCGCGCGCCATCGCGATCCGCTCGCGCTCTTCTCGCTGCTGTTCGGCCGACTGGCGCCGCACTCGCCCTTCACGCGACCGTCGCTGCAGCAGTTTGATGTACAGTCGCATCGCGCGGTCCTCGCGCTCCATCATTGCGCGTTCGCTCTCTTCCTTCTGAAGATTTGCCGACACCAGCGAGCAGGTATGCACAATAAGGTCGGACTATGATCTACCAGCACTAATACTGATGTCTACGTACCTGCTCCACTTCTCGTCTGCTCTGTGCCTCCAGTTGCTGTCGGCGCTTCTCATGGCGCGCTTGCCGCTCCTGTAGTTGCTTCTTCTTCCGTCGGAGTCGGTCCAGCTCCTCCAGCTCGCGAGCTTGCTCCTCTCGTCGTAGTCGCTGCATTGCGTCTTCCTCCTTGCTCGTTGTCTCACCAGCGTCGTGCGAGTCGTCTTGTGAGCTGCTCCCGGTTGTTGGGCGGGGAGCTGGAAATCTTGGGGCACCTCCCACCACTGGGCTCAACCGCCCAGGCCGGGGACGCGTGTGTGGCCGATGCCGCGGTGCTTGCTTCGGGAAGCATCGCACCAACTCCGCGTCGTCATTGTCCGCGCTACCATCGAGATGAGAGGGGTGAGCTGCGCGGCCTACTGCTCCAGGCGTTGCTGTTATCGTGGACGACGTCGATGGGGTCGTCGGTGGCAACACGACCGGCAATCGCTTGTTAAAGCTGGTGCCTGCAGGTAGCCAGTATGAGCGTTTGATGGTCGGTGGGGGCTCGGCAACGGGTGTTCGAAGCGATGGCGTCTTCTTGACAGGAGCGTCCTGGCTCGCATGCACCTCACGCTGCTTCAGCGCTTTGCGGGGCGCAGTAGACGAAGGTGCAGAGATCGACAACGTTGAAGACGATGACGACAGTACTGCATCGTCAATCGTTACTTGCTTTCGATACCGCTTGCGAACGCAAAATCCCCGCGCGTGCGCCTGAAACGTGACGACCGCCAACTCGACTGCCTCCAGTTGACGCCGTTGGCGACACCATCGACGTACGAGGAAGCCGCGGGCGACTGCTTGGATGCGGCAGATGAGGAACAACACGTCGAGGTAAATGAGCCGCGTCACGAAGCTTCGCACAGTTGCCTGGATCACGACGGCCGCGCGTTCTCGCCACAGCCGCTCGACTCGCTTCTCTCGCAGCAAATCAGCTTGTCTGCGAGCAACTGCCACCCGAAAGCCGCCCTGGATGACGAACGCTGCGTTTTGCTGTGCGCCATGCTCGCGCTGACGCGCTCTCCAGCAAATGAATCGACGTGTCGAGCGTGCGATGACGCTAGCAGCCGCCTTCTCCGCCTCCGCAATCAGCTCAAGCTGGAGATCGACATACAACTGGCGCGCGAGTGCCCTTCGCCATAGACACTGAATAGCGACGGCAGCCGCTCGCTTCTTCGCGTCCTCATGTTCCACGTGCCTCCGGAAGGCGCCCTGGATTACCGTGGCGGCAAATTCAAGTCGGCCGCGCAACCGCTTGGCCTCCCGCACTTGCTGGCGATGCAGCCGCTGCGCGAGCTCCTCCACCTTGCGCATCTGCGAATGGGAAACGAAGTGGATGAGGTCACAGCGAGCACGCGAGTTCACGGGCGGAAGACAATGCACCTCGCTCTCGATCTTCTTCTGCTGTTTGTCGATGGCGTCGGCCTGCCGCTCGAGCTTCTTCTCAACCCGCGCCTTGGCCGCCGACGCCGCCGTCAGAGTCGTGTCGCGGAAGTTATCGACATGCCGCTTTGTGAACTTGTTGGAGATACCTGCACGCCGTCGTTGTTCATACCAACATCACAGTCAATGACTCCACAGACGACATAGCTGCGCGGGACTCACCAGCGTTGAACATGGAGGGCACGTCATTCCTGCCGCCTGGAGCGGCAGCGACCTCCACGCGCTCCATTACGTGCACGAGCGTCCGTGCTCGTCTCGATCACGCAGCCAGCGCCCCTTAAAATTAACTTTCTCAAGCCGAAACGATCGCATTGACGCCGCGAGTTTTAAAATAACGAGTGTGCCGTCGCGCACGTTGAGATATACACTGAGGAGCAACCCGAGGGCACCCCCATGATGTACAAGCACAAGGGTGTAGGAGCTGACGGGTGTTGCATCAGATTGCTCGTAATTACTTGACTATCCGAGTCCGAAGAGGTAAAACTCTCCCACCGACGCGATCCTCGGCTCAACGTCACCTCTAGCGGCAACGCGGACACTGCTGCCTCGTTCTCTTCAACCCCAGTAGCCCAGATAGCAGAACTTTGGGTTCTGCTGCATCATCATTTGCTGCTGAAGTTATGCCCTCTGCATCATTTGTTGCTGGATCTGCGCTCGCTGCAGCATTTGTTGCTGGACCTGCGATCTCTGCATCCACTGGCGCTGATTCTCTCTCATTTGCGCCCTCTCCCCGTCCTGTTGCTGCAAGTATACGCGCTTGCGTTCGTAGTAGATCGCGCGGTCTTCTGGAGTCATTTCCTCTACTGTCGGGAAGAGCTCTCTGCGCAGCCAATGAGCCCACGACTCTTTCTTCGGCTCGCTTTGCGTCCGAGTCTGCTTTTGTTGCTCGCGCTGTTGGCGCCGAAGTTGGTCGTCTCGCTATTGCAGCTCCAAGCGCAGCCTCTCCATCTCTTCATGCTCTCCACGCCGTCGATCCTTCTCTTGCTGCCTCTTGACCTCTTGCTGTCGCTCCAGCTCTTGTTGCCTCTCCAGCTCTTGTTGCCTCTCCAGCTCTTGCTGCCTCTCGAGTTTTCGCTGCCGCTCCTGCTTTTGCTGCTCCAGCTCTTTCTACTGTTCTAGCTCAGCCTGACACGCGGTCAACTCGGTTATCACGTGAGCGATGATCGGCCGATCTTCTCTCTGGAAGGCACACATCTCTTGGGAGAGCTTCTCCACTCGACAACTTGCTCCCCTAATGGCAGGATACTGCTTCTCACTTGCAATACTGTACCCCCGCGTACCGCTGTCCCACGGAGCTTGGCCTTTGCTGTGCAGGGCCTGGTAGACGCAGGTCCCGAGCGCGAAGATGTCCGTGGCACGAGAAACGGTAGCGCCATCCACCAGCTCGGGGGCGCTCCAATAGGTATCTCGCGCCGCAACGCGCAGCGGCGCCGACTCTCACGCTGGCTGAGGCCGAAGTCTGATGTCTTGGCCTTTGGGTGGCTAGTGTCGACGACCATGGTGTTGCCGATGTGCAGGTCCATATGAAGGACCTGTTTGGTATCATGGAGGTACTGAAGCCCCTTGGCAGCGTCGATCAGCATTCGCAAGCTCCGACGAGCGCGGTTGTCATCAGTCGAGAGGAACAACAGGAGGTCGCCACCGTCTGCTAGCTCCATCACGAACAGCCACTTGTCGATTGCGTTGAACGACACGGCATAAAATTGCAGCACGTTGGCGTGGTACAGGTCCGCGCAAATGGCAGCTTCGAGGAAAAAGCTGCGGCGCATTCCTTCGTTCTTGAGGCACTTGATCGCGACGTCGTTCCCTCCTGATGCCCCTAAGTAAACATTTCCGTAGCCGCCTTCGCCAATTTTGAGTCGGCTGTACTCGACCTTGCCGGGAGCCAAGAAGTACTCCGGGAGCGATGTACCTAGGACCGGGAACCACCTTTTGATCTCCACCTCCGAAAGCGGGCTCGACACGCCGGCTGAGAACGGCTTGAGCGCCATCACCCGCACTTGGTCGGCGTCCTGCAGCTTCGGCGGCAAGCCTTGCCGGTTGATGAACGCCAGCCCGTGCGCGTTCGCGGCGGCATCATACTGCTGCTTCCACTGGCCCTGGGCGTATCTCGGTCCGAACACCAAGCGGAGCGTCGCGTCCAAATCGTTGTGGTACTCGCGATCTTGGCACGGACTTCGGCGCCGCAAATGAGCGCGAAAACTCGACGAAGCGCCGGGTCTGCGACGTCGGCGAAGCCAAACTCCTGGAGAGAGACCTTGATCCGCTACTCGAGAGTCCCGAAGTCCCCGAGCACCATTCTCTACTGGCTTGGGCGAACGTTCTCCGCCACAAACTCGCTTGCCAGACGACTCTTGACAGTCTTCAAGCGCTCAAGCAGGTGGCCGCACAGGTCTTTGGTCTCGGCCCCAAGTGACACGTCGACGTTCTGGCGGTACAAATCCATCGCACTTTCTCCGAGAAAATTGAGTTGTGGGCGAGGATCGAGGCGAGCCCAGGCGGCGGAATGGGTGGGCTCTTAACGACTTGAGGAAATTTGGTCGGGCTCCGACGGACATGCCATGATGACCAGTCGGTACTCTGCAACATCACGACGGACTTGTGCAAGTACTATAGTCGACAGGTCTTCAAGTAGGGGTCGTCATCTGTACGACAAGACGATTAAGGCTGTTCGAATGGGTTCAAATGAGCTGACGCTGCCTGCTTCAACTACATCAGGCCGACTACGGACACGAGAGTTCTTGCGAGCGGCGCGGTAGATGATATCGCGTCTCGGGTGTACAGCTCGCTCGCCGACTGTGCGTCTAGTAGGCCGGAGGCCGAGGGAGCTGTCCAAGAGGGCGAAGGCTCCGGCCTCATCGGATGGGTGCGAACCCCGGAACTCTATAGCGAATAGCGCAGCCATTGTTGGATTCGCCTGCTGATGCATCCGCTACGCCATTTGTGCGCATCCTCTCGCCGTTCACTCGTCTCAAGTCGACGTCCCTGAGGTCAAACCTCGCGTCTCCACGACCACGCGAAAACAATCGACTGCGTTGTCGTGACAAACGCGTTCTTAAAACGCAAAATCCAGCACAAGATCACTTGTCAACATACTCTCTGAGTGAACCCACAGCGGACGGCGCCACCCATGACGTCGATGGCTCCAAGCAGCTCGTGACGAGCTGGACTCCCCATGGCGGCTGGCGACACTGTGCTCTGACGTGCTCCACTGACACATGTACTGTGCAAACGGAGGGTGACGGAGGAGGAGGAGACGAAGGGCTCACGGCTTGCAAATTTGCGCAAGCCCCAAAGAGGACCGGCGACAAGCAGCGTCACGGCGCGCTAAGTTAGCCATCACTTTCCAGTTCATCCTGCGCCTCTCACGTCAACGCAGAACGCACACGCGGCTCAGAGCTTTAGCCTCCAACCTGAGCGCAATAGACGAAGAACAATGCCCACGCCTTTGCAAGTCAGATGATCATTGGTGTCGCGAAGACCGTGCTCAAATGCGTCATTTCCGGCGCTGGCACTGTCGTGGAGATTCTGGAGCAGGTTGGAGAAAAGATCGGCCAGCTCAAGGAATGCGCCCGTGTGAGCGAGCGACTTCGCAGCCGACTCCAGTTCGCACTAGACGAGCTGGCCACTCACGACTTTGACGTCATCAAGGAGAACGGCGCGCTGAATAAGCACCTGTCCATCGTCGAGGGGTTCCTCAACCTCGTGAGCCAACACACCAACGAGCGCGGAGTGAGGAACGCACTCAAGCGATTCTTGAAATTAAACGAGATGTTGGACGCCATAATGGAGTACAACGAGCAGCTGGACGACGTGCTGAGGCTGATCTCCGTTGAGCACTTGGCGAGCTGGCTGGAGTGGCGCAGTGAATATCGCGAGGATCAGCGGAAGGTTTGGTCTCTTCTTGCGTCCGAGCTCGGCACGATCGACAAGATCTACGAGACTGTCCTGGATATCCAGAGCAAGGATGGCAACGACACACTCCTGGAGAGGGTCCAAACGATCAAGCGCGACATCAAGGCCGAGGAGGAAGCCCAGAAGAAGTCCACCTCGAGGCGAAGCGTCCAAGACAAGTCGAGTATCTTCACCCCCGAGCTGCTGAGCACGTTGTCGGAGATCATCGCGGCGGTCGAGAAGAAGCTTGGCGACGACTTGGGCACACCACCCCAGTGGGTCATCGCAGCCGACGAGATCTCTGTATCGGCGAGGCGCTTGGATTTGCATCAAAGCGCTCGATCGCTGTCGCGCGTCCACCTTGGTGAGTGGCGAGGCGCTCAAGTAGCCATCAAGATGTTCTCCAGTACCGCAAACACTCGACTTTTCATCAAGGCTCTCACCGTGTGGCGAAATCTGGACCACTCACGCGTTACACGGTTCTACGGCGACGGACTGAAGGATGGCTGCCAGTTCTTTGCCTACGACTTGGCCGCGCATGCGAGCCTGGACCTGTGCATGCGGGAGGAACGATGGCAAGCCCATCGGTGGCGGCTGCTTCATCAAACAGCGGAGACGATTGCGTTCATTCACAGCCAACACGTGGTTCATGGGAACCTCAGTTGTGCTAAGTTGCTCGTGGACGCAGAGGGGAATATCAAGCTGTACGGCTTTGAGGCATCGTACTTCCGCCACAACTCGATGAGCAACAGCCTGCGACCATCGAGCAAGCTCGAGTTCAAGGCCCCGAGTGTCTTGGACTTCTGGACGGTACCGAACACAGCCCAAGCTTCGAGTCGGACATTTACTCGTTCGGCATTGCCGTCATCGAGAGCTTCGATGCAGTCCCATTCCAGGATGAAGGCGGAAGGGCATTTCCTTACGAAGACATCCGCTTCTTGAAGGAGGCAGGCGACCTGGACGACTTTTGTCCGGCCGAAGTGGTGGACGACGGGACATGGAGCTTGATCAAGAGCATTCTCGATGGGAATCCTAGCCACCGCATCTCGATGAACCACGTCGTGCGCGCGCTGCAGGAGCTAGCCACTGCGGAAGCGTCTGAGAGATCCGCACAGTGATGGTGGCGAACGCCGCACCTTCACACATGCTCACTTCAAGTAGCTCGTTTGTAGACGATCGACAGAATTCAGTCGCATTGATAGCTTCATTTAGTAGATAGCTCACAGCACGCCCAGCGTATTGACCTCAAGGACGACGATGCATGCAAGAGTGAGCCATGCCCCACAGCTCCGAGCCATACGCGGCGGCACACTGGCAATATACGCCTCTACTTGACGACCACGAGCTGAGAGAGTATGAGCGACGTCAGCAGCGTGCGCGCGTCCTCCGACTCACTCTCGACCAGCGTCTTGCTGCTCTCCTTCCACAGCGTCACGCGCGCGTTCAGCGACGGAATGCTCATGAAGACGTCCGCGTCGCCCTGGCCCTGCGAAATGTACACCTGCGCCTGCGGATTGTGCTGCAGAACGCATTCAAGAACAGTTACCATCTCGACACGAACCACAGAGAGACAGACTAGCTCTATCAAGACGAACGAGCACTTACAGCTCGGATCTGGTCGGCGAGCTTTTCCTCGTCCACTTGTCCAAGCAATAGTGTAGGCTTCTCGCGGTAGAAGTCCATTTCGCCTTGGTCGATCCCCGCAAGTCCTGCAATGTCTGTGGGCGAAGAGCTCACTCCCGACAACTTTCGCTTACCCGTCGTCTTCCCCTTGCCATCAGGCGTGCCGCTACCACTTCCGTCGGCAGTAGATGTTAAAAGCGTCGATGGACGCGAACTTGGTGGCCCGTTGAGCAAGAACGCGTTGCGCTTTAGCTCGAGAGTGCCCGCAATCATCGCGGCGGCCTTGCCGTTCACCTCTGTTAAGACGGTTCGCCGCGCCAGCTACGGGTTTCATCAAGCAGCAGCAGCAGCAGCAGCAGCAGCAGCAGTGAGGTTAGCTGCACATGACAATAAAGAAGCGCATCTGTAGACAGGTAGCGATATGATTCACCTTGGGGTCGAGCTTTCCGTCGACGTATTTGGACGGCTTCTCGATCACGACGGGCTCGAGCGGCTTGAGCGGCACGGTGAGTAGCTCCATCTTGGACTTTGCGACCGTTAGTTCGCTGAGCGGCAGTACCTGCGCGAAGTGTGACGACATGGGCAGATCGCTCTCGTCACCACTGGTTGCAGCCGATACTGGTGGCGCGACGGTGAACTCGATCGGCACGACCAGGTTGCGAGGGCAGCAGCGCGCGATGAACTGGTTGGCGTCCCCGCAGCTCAGACGCGGGTCAATAGGGCACGTGATCTTCTCGATCGCCAGGTCGTGGAACGGTGCGAACGCCTCCATCGCGTTAACTAACGGGTCTGCTTGCTTAGAACGAGACGATGAAATTGTACTCAGTAGCTGATCATCAGCGACGCGACACAGTAGTGTAGAGGTAGCTAGAGATATGAACCTCACCGATGAGCAACACGGCGTTGCGGCTGTCGTTGCCGAGCATCCGGATGACCTCCGGTGCGTGCCCGAATTTGAGCGACGGGTGTCCAAGGAACACGATCCCTCGGCTCTGTGTTGATCCAAGACACCGGTCCGTAGCAACAAAAGAGTTCAGCAACCGGTCGGTCAATCATGATAATCCAGTAAGCTCGTACCTGGAATGCGGTCGCAGCCACCGTCATGTTGTCAATGACTCGGAAGATGCCGCTCTTGCGCAGCGTCTCGTGGAGGAACGCGTCCTCTTCGGCGTAGAGCTTGTCGACTTTCTTCTGGCAGAGCCACTCCGCCCCTACCATTTGCGTCAGGTCCAGGGCGCGCGCCGCCTGTTTCGACAGGAAGTACATGGGGATCTGTCGTTGCTGCTGCTGCGCTTGAGCAGCAGAGATCGTCGCGTAGATCGCCTCAATCAGGTCGAACAGCACGCCTCCGGGTGCCGTCGGAATGAGACAAACGCCGCCGCGGTCCAGCACTCGCGTTACGTGGCCCAGCACGTGCTCGACCATGCGCTCCGTGTTGGCGTGCGGGTCGCGGTCAGGCTTGATGTCGGTGAGCAGCAGCGTCTCACAGTCGACGAGCGGCAGCAGGTCGAGCTCCTTCGGGTGGCGGTTGTAGTCGCCTGAGGCCGCGCCGACGTACGCCAGCTTCTCGGCGGGGCTCTCGATCAGCCACATGCTGGCGCCGAGGCTGAATCCAGAGCTGAGCGTCGTCACGCGCACGCCGTACGCGAGAGAAGTCACTTCGCCAAACTCGACGCACTTGACCTTTTCGCAGCACGCCTGGACGTCTCGCAGCGAGAACATAGGTGTCTCGGAGCCAGCGTTGGTTTCACTGAACGACACGACGCCAGCGTTATTAGCCTCGAGCGCGAGCTCCTCCAGCAGGAGCCGGCCGAACTCGAGCGTCATGCGCGTAGCAAGCACCTGCCCGCGGAAACCCAGCCGCTCGGTCAGCAGCGGCAGCGCGAGCATCGACTTGGGGTTGGACACGAGCACCAGGTCGAGCGCCTCCACGTCCACGGCGTCCAGCGCCGGCGCCAGCAGCTCGAACGTCCTGCCATTGTCGCCATTATCCTGCAAGTTGTAGCCGCGGAGGCCGCAGTCCAGCAGCATCTCGAACCCGCCGAGGCTCAGGAAGTGGCACGGCGCCGTCGACGCATCTCCCAACTGGATCTGCAAGGCGGATCACCGCGTAGCGCCAAGATTAGGGGGAGATCAGAGACCAGGAGAGCATGGGAGATAGAGCAGACGCATGCGCGTCTTGTGGTGCGAGTGTAGCGTCGCAGGAAGGCGCCTACGCGGGGATATAGAGGGGAGAAGACGAGCGCACGTACCAGCTTCATGGCGTCTCGGCTTGCTTGCTTTCGTGTTGTGTGCGCTGTTTTGTCTTTTTGCTACTAATAGGGAAATTTATTTAATGTATTTGAAGTATAGTGAACTCAAGTTCAGTCGTTGTATATTTGCCTACATCGACAAATTGTTCTGAATAATTTGCACATTTACATCAAACGACGCGCTCCATGATGAAGCGCTCGGACATGGCGCCGCCTCCGATCTACTGCGCATTCCGCGCTCCCAACACGCCGGAGTCACGCCTCCTTCCCTAGGCTGCTGCATCTCCACCTCTTGCCCCTTGACATCTGCTGTGTCAATGCCCAGAGCTGTATCAGACCCAGATGGAGCGGTCGCGCCGGCCGAAGTTGGCGCTGGACGCGCTCGACATGGATGCCGTCGCTGCCGCCACCGCCGCCGCCGCCGCCGCCGCCGCCGTGTCCGTGGCCTTGCTGGTCATGGCTGAGAGCGAGTCGTCGAGCGACGCGAGAATCTCGCCCATGGTCGGCCGATCCTGCGGCGAGTCGCGGAAACACGTCTCCATGAGTAGCCGCAGCTCCTCCGGCAGCGACTCGGGCACGGTCAGCCGCT
Organism: Phytopythium sindhum; assembly: GCA_023334395.1. Classification (NCBI taxonomy): domain Eukaryota; phylum Oomycota; class Peronosporomycetes; order Pythiales; family Pythiaceae; genus Phytopythium; species Phytopythium sindhum. The sequence goes on along the minus strand of JAASGW010000344.1, from coordinate 18,199 downwards.
CGCCGCGAGTGATGCGCATCATGGCCTCCACAGGCGTCATGCTCGGGAACGGAGGCGAGCTCGTGTACGTCTCCCACATGAGCACGCCGAACATGTACGCGTCGGATGTGTACGAAAAGACGTGCGGCGGCTGCAGTGACTCGGGCGCCATGTACTTGACAGGCCCGAACGCGTCGCGCATGAGGCCGCTGCCGCTCGCGTTCACGCGTCGGCACAGCCCGAAGTCGCAGATGCGGACGTGCAGGTTGTCATCGACGAGGCAGTTGCGCGCAGCGATGTCGCGGTGGATGAAGCCGCCTTCGTGGATGTTGAGCAGACCAGCCGCCGCGTCCTTAAGCATGCCTGTCTTCTGCGTGATTGAGTACTGCGCATCCGGGTTGGGTTTGCGCAGATGGTCCTCCAAGCTTCCGTACGGCAGGTATTTGGTCACTAGACACAGCGGGAAGTGCACGTCAGTGGAAGCGCCGACGAACGGCACGACGCACGGGTGATGACCAAACATGTTGAGCACTGCGGCCTCGTGCTGGAATTCCTTCACGATCTGCGTGCTCGTCTCGCCGAACTCGCTCGCGCGAATTGTCTTGACCACAACTTCTTCGCCGTTGAAAAGCGCGCGGTACGCGTCGCCAAAGTAGCCCTGACCAACCAGCTCCTTGAGCTCGAGAGACCGGTACGGGATCTCCCGGTACGTCTTCTCCAGCACTTCCAGCGTGGATTCCAGCATCTCGGCGCTCTCAGGCTCGCCGAGGGCGCTGCTCGAGGCAGAAACCACGACGTACGAGCGCAACACGGCGACTTCAGCGCCGACAACAATCCGCGCTTTGAACAGAACAGGACCCATCGGAACCTGCGCGGAGCACTCGACCTGATATTTGACGTTCGAGATCTTGCCTTCCCATGCGAACCCCTGCGTCGCGCCGTTCAGAATCCGGAAGCCGTCGGGCACTTCCAGTGTGACGTGGACGAGAGCACCACGACGCACATCGAGCTTGGCATCCAGCGACAGTCGACGCGCCTCGGGCAGCTCGATCTGCGCGCGCTCATACACGTCGGCTCGCTGGCTCAGCAAGAAGGCCCACACGGAATAAATAAAGGGTGTCGTCGACATGGGCGACACGGCCGGCGGCGCGAACGCGCTGAAGTTGACTCGGTCGCGATGGTCCAGCACGTCGTCCTCGAACCCGCGCGTGAGCCCTGTCGTTGAAGAAGCGACGCCGGCACCGCCAGACCGCTGGATAGAACGGTACACTTGCTGGAACTTCTCGGACGGGAACTCACCGTCTTGAATGCTGTTCGTCGGCGACAAGAGGTCGTATTCAGGCGCGTTGTCCAGGAACGAGTTGTTGTCGCCTGTTCGGAAGTTGGTGGGCGTTGACGCAGGCGAAAAGGCGTCGTAGTCGCGGTACTTGCGGCTCGTGTCGAGCGTTGTCACATACTCCAATGAGCCGCCTGACGGCGCAAACTGGCGTAGACCCAAGATGTCGTCGTCATCGACTTCATACCGAGGAACGTTGCCAAATTCGTCGTGGATTTCCGAGTCGGTGACGTCCGGTTCGCTGAACGAGACGCCAGCCTGCGCGGACTGAACGAAGGAGACAGCGCGCTCATCGTCGGGGGCTGGTTGCTCGACTGCATCAATAGAACGCGACGATGTGGAGGTAATGTGCACCTGTCGATCGGACCCGCCACCGCTCAACGGACGTCGACGCATCGGAGCCGCCGTAGTTGCAACCAGCGGTGAGGTGCGGACCCCACGGGCACTTCCGTCTTTTGACTCGGCCAGTGACGACGCTGACGTTGTAGCCGACGATAGAAGCCGCGCGCGTTCCAGAAGCTCCGCCTGCTGTTGAATCACCAGTTCGTCGACTGTCTGGTTGATTTCATCCGCGTAGCGCTCGTGTTCCTTCAGTTCGACCAGCCGCGCTGTCAGCAGCTCGTCGCTTGCCTTGGCTGCCGACAGAGCGGCGTCGGGAGCTGCAGTCGGCTTACGCGCATCATCGTCGTCACTACCACCTGAATGAGCGCGTAGAGGCGCCGTCTTTGCCTTTCGACTAGTCTTGACGTGTTTCGCGCGCCTTTGCTCAGTTGCAGAGTGAGCTGATGACGACGACGAGGTCGTTCCATCATCCGCTTGCTCGTGCTCGGACACGCTCTCATCATGATCGGAAGACTGCGTCTTGAAGTCTGGAATAAACTTACCTCCTTGGTCTCGCTGTTCGCTTCTCGCGCTCACCTTGGTGTCTCGGACTTGCTGGGCCATCTGCGGAGCTGAAAAGGGTTCAGACGAGCCCGGTGACATGGGCGATGCGAGTGCGGGTGCTGACGGAACTGCCGGCCGCGCATCTTTATCGGCGAGGTCTTTCTTGTCGTATCGTGCTTCGTCGTGGTTCAAACCTCGCGGGGACTCCAGCCGCTCGTCAGGCAAGACAACTCGCGCGAGCGGGACGCCGCCTCTGTCCCACCCACGGCTACCAGCCAAGCGACCTCGGCCCCGCCGGCCATGGACTCGTCGTTCGCGTTCCCACTCGACTTCTCGCGCTCTTCGCTCGCGATCCCAGTTCCCACGGCCCCTTCCTTCGCGTTCCCAGTCGTCGGGAATGGTCTCCTTCTTGACGACGATCTTGATGCCGCACATGTTTACTTCATGTTCTTGGACTTCGGCACGGCGGAGCTCTCTCTCAGCTTGTGGTATATGCGGACCAAACCGCGGCGGAAGCGGAGGCATAGACCCCATTTGCGGCATTGACGCTGACCTTCCACCTTCCATCATGGATGCTAGCCGCGCAGCAGCGTAACCTGCAAAAGGGGACGCGTCCTCATCGGACCCGCGCGTTGCGTTGGGATCTCGCTGACGCAAAGAGGCAGCCGCGCGAACGGTCTGTCCGCTTAATACATCAGGCGCCGACGAAGCTGAAGAGGAGGTCGGTGCGTGACTCTCACCGTGAGCTACAGTGCCATACTCTGAGACTGGTCTCCCGGTGGGGAAATACTGGACTGACCCTGACTGCATCGGCATCATCTCCATGAACCCTGGCGCGCCGGCAAAGAGCGACGACTGGAAAATGGAGCTGCGCGGCTCGGTGACCCGGGCGTTCCCGGTCGTGGAGTCGAACAGGTACGCGATCATCTTGTTGGAGACGAAGCACAGGCCGTGCGCGGCGCTGACGCCCAGCTGATGCGCGAAGAACGCGAACGCGACGGCAGTGAATACCTTGACTGCAGCGCTGTCGGATGCCACGAAGCTCTCGGCCGCGAGCGCGCTGTCCGCCGGCAGCAGTTGCACGACGCACACGAACCAGAGCGCCAGCGGGATGAAGGAGAAGATGAGGTTCATGACCCACTTGAACAGCAAGAAGTAGAGCAGCGACGCGATCATGACTGTCATGGTCACTTCCCGCTGTGGCGGCGCTGGCTGGGGCTCTGCTAACTGGCTGCGGCGCTCGATATGGTGATGGTCGTGATGGTGTCGATGCCGGTGATCGTACTGCCGATCACGGTCGCTCTCGCCGTCTTCCTGGATCACCAGCGCGTTGATCCGCATCTCGATGCGCCACAGGAACGCAACAAACACGCGCACCAAGCGCGATGAGCCCGAGAGCAGACAGACCAGCAACAGCAGCACCGTCGAGCCCGTGAGCCCGAACAGCACGCACAGGAAGACGCCGAAGGCGAATGACGCCAGGTGGAAGCCCAGCGTGCGCCCCACGGATGCCAGCGCGTACTTGACGCCCATCGCGCCGCCCTCCGATCGCTGTGCGCCTCTGCTCCCCGCCCCAGCTGTCGCGGCCGAGTCGTTCGCGCGCGCTGCGTCTTCTTCTTCCTTTGATCGGTGGATCACTCGCCGCCTAATGGTCACTGGAGCGCAGCGGCAACGACGGACCCAGGGGGAATGGGAGCGCCGCGTCCTAACGACGGCGACGCGGGACGCAGAGAGGGAGAGAGGAGAGGAGGAGGGGGAGACGCCCGCCACCGGCTAATACAAGTGGGGAGGGAGGCCGCGTCTTGCCCGCTGGTCGCCGCTGTTTGTTCTGGAAAAGTGGAAAGAGGGGCGGAAGGTTTACACACGGACGGATTACCTTCTATAACACATACCCTGTTTAATGCATTGGATCAAATCCACTCGCTTTAAACCTCATGTTTATAATATAAAGTATGTCGATCGGACTATGTGCGACCTGCGAGACTTGTTACAATCACTCGTGACCCGAACCAGCAGAATGAACCTCGCGGCCTGGTCTCTCTTTGCTCGTTGACTTGGTGTTTGTATGGCCGTGACTGACTGCTGCACATCCACACGCGGAATAAAAGGGCACCAGCATGATCAGCAGCGTGTCAAAGCGCGAATGCAAGTGCCACCTCCACGTGTCCTCCTTCTTCTTGTCCTCCTCGCTTCATCTCAGGGTGTATTCGATCTGAATCCGTTAGCCACAAAGAGAAACATGCAAGCACGCGCACTGCCAGTGTTGAAGCCACCTGAACGATCGTGTCCGGCGCGAGGAGAGAGCGTCCGTCCCCATCGAATCCACCCACGAAATGGGTAGACGAAGCGAGCGGGCTCCATCTCCTCGTCGCCGACATAAATATCGACGCCATCTCCATCCGCGTCTACTACATTCCCCGCCCAGCAGCGGAGTCAGTCCAACTCGTGGGCCAGATCCTCGACTCGCCGGCCGTGAAGCACCGACATGCCCTCAGGGACCTGGAAGTACACGTGCACGTGGAAGATGTCGATAGACCGCTCCGGGTTGTCGTCGTAGTTCCAGCGCTCCACGTGCGGCGCGTTTGCGTCGATCCAGTTCTCCACGTACTGCTTGATCTGTTCGTGGTTGAGCTCGCGCACGTGCCACAGCGTCCAGTGCTCGATGCCTGCGGGTGTGTCGTACGGGAACATGTTGGGCTCCAGGAATGCCGTCCTGTTCTTGAGCGTGGTGGCAAAGATGTGCTCCTCCGCGCACCCGTACATGTCGGCGATTTCATCGAGGTGGTCCCACTTGCGCTCCTTGCACTCGTCGGTGCGGCTCCAGTACTCGATGTAGAGGGTGCGGCGGCTGCGATGGGTCGAGACAGCGCTGGCCTGTTCACCGTCAGTATCACTGAGCTCAACACCGACGTCATCCCCACGACCGTCGTAGCACGAGGAGTCGCGCAGGGCCTGCTCCTCGACAGCAGCAGCGGCATCCTCGGCTACGCGGTCGCGAGCACCATCATTACATGGAGAAGAGCAGGGCTTTGGCTTCTTCTGTTCAACGTCAGCATCTTCTGCGACGTCGCTCAGCTTTCTCTTGCGCGCTGGCGACGAGCTGCTAACAGTCGATGCAACAGCCGCATTAATATCAACCGAGTCGGACGCCCCCGCGTGGCCACGCATACCATCCTGGATGCTGTGAGCGTCACCTGAAACGGGGCTGGAGCAAGTGCGGCGGGCGAAGTCGGCGCACGATGCCTGCATAACAAGAGAAAAGACCAACAGGCAGCGTTAGATCACAGCATACACAACCACCAGACTCAACAACACTAGCAACGCACCTCGGAATCGCGCGCGACCTTCTCGACGCTGGAGTCGACGTCCGAGATGGACGAGGGCGAGTTGTAGACCTCGCGCGGCGAGTCCAGGCGGCGTTCAATCTCGCCGGCGTTGAGCTTGGGCGTCACCGACACGAGGGGAGCAGCCGCTGACATGGTCTCCTGATCGGGGCGAACCAGCTCACAGACTATCTTGGTCAGGCTCTCACACAAGTGCTCACCACGAGCGGGGCTCGGTTGGTTTGATTGCTTTCTCTCTTGGAGAGAAAGTACGGGATTTCTGGAGGAGAGGGGAGATCTCGCCGACGCGACGAACTCTACCAGCCTCTGCGGATAAGCTTGAGCGTGTTTGGGGACGGCGCGCAGTGATAGATGCAGCGGCGGCAATCGATCACCAGGCGGAAGTAACGGCAACACTAATTACCGCGGCGGGCGTGACGGGAAGACGGCAAAAGTGCAAATTATAGGACGCCGAGCCCGAAGTGACGGGTGGGAAAGCGCACCGCCGCACGTCGTCCCTCCCGCTTACATACAAAAAACATAGTAATGAAGACGGGTCAGTCTCCTTCGCATTCGAGAGCTTTGGTGTTCTCGCGGAAAGCGACAGGAACTCTTGGAAAATGTATGTGAGACCGACCCCTAGCGTTCTTTTCCGCCGCCAGCGTCCAAAAGGCAACGCGGCGAGGCCAGCCACTTGTTTGCCGCAGGTCGCGCGAACGTTGCGCCAACACAACACATACCCTTCTCAAACCGATACTTTTGGAGATATGACCTCCCAAAAATTATTGGCTGCTCCAATAGAGGTGGTGACTGGTGCGGCAGCATTGGCGCAGACGCCAGAGCGGAACTACCAGACGATGGGCAAGCGCGCGGCGGCTCACAAGCGACCGACGGCCGGTGCGTGACGCTCTATACTTGCGCTAGGGACTGTAGTAGCGGGCGCTGATGCGGGTGGCGGCGCTGGGTGCGCAGAAGAGGCGGCGCTGGCGGCGCAGGTCTTCCAGCCGCAGCAGCACCCTAAGGGGCAACAGCAGAAGCGCAGGAAGGGCTCGGCGGCGCTGCAGGCGGCATGGGTGGACGACGATGACGAGGAGGTGGAGGTGAACATCGAGGAGCAGAGCCGGCTGCGTAAGCTGCGCAAGACGGAGACGGACGTCCAGATCGACGGCGGCGAGCTGCAGAAGCGCCTCAAGGCCCAGTAAGCGGCGATCCTGCCGCGCCATTACCACTATAACTCTTCTCTAACGCTGTCTATTCGTGCGTGATAACGCTCAGGTTCACGGCGACGCACGGGTCGCTGGCGTGGGCGAACCCGGAGAACTTTCTGGACGCCGAGCGCCCGGCCGGCGACGACTCGGACAGCGACGATGGTGAGGAGTTCGAGCTGAGCGAGCGGCTGCTGCGCAGCACGGGCTCGATGCTGGAGAAGTCGAGCGGGCTGCTGGACCAGGGCTCGCTGGACATCTGTCGCATGAAGGACGCGAATCAGCACGCGCCGTCCAGCGCGGTCATCCAGGCGGTCAACTTTCACCCGAACGGCAAGCTGCTGCTGACCGCGGGCCTGGATAAGACGCTGCATCTCTTCCAGGTGGACGGCACGACCAACGCCAAGGTGGAGAACATCTTCGTCAAGGAGCTGCCCATTCTCGACGCCAAGTTCACGCTCTCGGGCGCTCGGGCGGTGCTGACGGGCCCGCGCTCGTACTTCTACTCGTACGACCTCGAGGCCGGCAAGGTTACCAAGATCCCGGGCATCGTCGGCCGGAAAGAGCGCAAGCTGGAGAAGTTCGTGGCCTCCAGCAGTGGCGACCAGCTCGTGTTCCTTGGCAGCGATGGCTACATGAGCGCGGTCTCCTCCAAGTCGTACGAGTGGATCGGCAACATGAAGATGAACGGCGACGTGACGTCCGCGATCTTCTGCGACAACGACCGCTACCTGCTCAGCACGGGCAGCGACGGACAGGTCTACAAGTGGGACATGCGCACGCGCAAGTGCGTGTACGTGCACGCCGACGAAGGCAGCCTCGGCAACTTCGCCATCGCTGCCAGCTCGAACGGCAAGTACTACGCCACGGGCTCCAAGAGCGGCGTGGTCAACGTGTACGAAAGCACCGGTCTGTCGGCGCCTGCCGCACCCAAGAAGGCGCTGATGCACCTCACGACCGCGGTGGACAACCTCAAGTTCAACTCGGACTCGCAGATCCTGGCTATGGCGTCCAAGGACGAGAAGGACGCGCTCAGGTTCGTGCACCTGCCGTCGCTCACCGTCTTTGCCAACTGGCCCACCTCTCGGACGCCGCTGCACTACGTGTCGGCCATGGACTTCAGCCCGAGCAGCGGCTACTTTGCGGTGGGCAACGCTCGCGGCCGCGTCCTGCTTTATCGCCTCACGCACTACGGATCCACATAGAGCAGCAGGGAACGCCCCGTGGTGAATAGATTTCTTGTGTCTGTCTTGGTCTATCTAGCTGAAGCGATCACATGTCGAACTACCCTCGAGTGTTGGGGCTGTACGCGAGGTTGATCTTCTTGGCGGTCGCGATGAGCGAGTCCAACGCCTCGTCGACGTTAGATTCGGCATCTACAACAAGCAATCCGGCAAAACGAACCATTAGACCAGCAGCAATGCAACATGAGTACTCGTTGCTGTTGCTGCGTACGTGCTTGCTTGGTCGCCTCGCCTCGCATTCCTGCATCCACACACAAGTGACGCACGAGCACAGTTATTCATCTCTAGCTGCTGGTGTCGAAGACAAAACGACATACCTTTCTGTGCTTGGCGAGGATTCATCGCGAGCGGCGGAGTTGATGGCGCCGCGTCAGTCGCAACGGGCAGTTGGCGCCGTCGTTGGCGTTGCTTCATGTGAACGGCGACATACGCCGTTAGCATAACGATCTTACGCCTCTGTAGCCTGTTAATCCGACGACATCTCCTTACCATTTGAGCTTGTGTGGCCTTCTGGAAGTTTGGAGGATACAGCTCCGAGTCATCATGGGACGTGAGTGGATGCTGTAGCTGATAACGAAGCGCGTTGATCGCCACACGCGAGTTCATCGTCGGGCGGATCTGTCGTTTGGCAACGTGCGAAATCGAGTGTTGGGTATCTTGGCATGTGATGAAGCAAACGGAAGCAGACAACGTACCCTTAGATCTACTGCGAGAGATCGCTGTAACAGGCTCGATGGAACTGCCGGGAGCTGTTCAAGAGATCGATGCGTTAGCTCATCACAGCGTATGTTGATGCATACCACACATACCCATACCTCAGCTGCGATTCCCTTGGCGACGGACTCTATCAGCTCATCTTCAATGCCAACGCCCGTGAGGAACGTCGCGTCGTTCGGGTCAATGCGGAGCTCTTTACATGGTCAAGACCACACGAATTAGTTGGTGAGAGTCTAGACGTGGGTCAGTTTGGGCTCAGGCGAACGTACGCTTGGAGTGTGGCGCGGAAGGGAGCGAGCCTGTAGGGTCGGCTCCCTGTTTCATCATGCAGCAAAGCCAGTCAGACGTTAACATCCCACCCAATCATATATCTACCACATAGTCCAGCCTTACATCTTGCTTCCAACGGTTGGCCGCGTCCGCGGCGTGGTCATCATCCTTTCTACCCTTGCTGCCTCCCGGATCCGTAATCAAGAAGCCCGTGGCGCGGCTACGGAACGCCGGCTGCAGCGGCACCTTGTTCGGGATCATCTTGTAGATCTCGACATCTTCGTACGACGTGTGACGCTTCTTCTTCGTCTCCGGGTATGCAATGACGACTGTGAGCGGTGGTGGTAATGACATCGTTGACGACGATAGAGATGTCTGCTGCTCATTGCTCGCTCTCGTGGCTGCGATATGCGCTATCATGTTTGGCACGGGGTCGAATATCAGCATCGACGGGTCGCTCGAGCTCACAGCCGCCTGTGCGAGCGGGTTGCCGTACAAAATCAGCTTCCGCAACGACCGAAGCTCGCACGCTGGGAACACTGCTGCTTCCTCCGCGATGGCGTTGTGTGAGAGGTTCAGATAAGCCAGACTTGCGAAGCCGGCACCGCGCTTGTCTCCAACCGTCAACGCTGACTGGTATCAATACGAGCGAACGAGGAAACGAGTGAATACGCGTCGTCCACCAGACAAACAAGAGCAACTACTACTGAGGATGATCAACCTCGGGAAAATGCGTGATCTTGTTGTGGCTCAGGTTGAGGTTGCGCAGGCGCGGCATCATGGCGAGGAAGGCAAAAACGTCGGCGCCTGGGATCGCGTTGCCCTCGAGGGAGAGCGTCTCGAGCCGCGAGAAGCGGTCCATCACCGGGGGCATCGATCGGATGCGATTGTTGGCCAGGTAAAGCTCTCGAATACGCAGCAGACCCGCCAGCTCCTCGACGTCGCGCGTTGTCAGGCAGTTGAACGATAAGTTGAGCACCTGCTCATTTGTCCATTCCCATGGTCAGCATCCAAACCTTTGTTGTTGCCAGTCAATTCGATGGAACGGCGAGACCTCGAGGCCGAGGAAGCCGCCTGCGGGGACAGTGACCGACTGCAGCGCGTTGCACTGAAGGTCCAGCTCCACCAGCGCTGGAAGACTCGCGAACGGCTCGAACGGAGCCTGCCACCACCATGCAAACACCGCTGAGGCGTCAGTCTTGTTTCGTTTGACTTCTTCGTCTTGAGACGTACCTCGTTGTCGCTCATGTCGAGTCGCGTGAGGTTGTTGAAGAAAAGAAGGTCTTCCGCCACGACACTGTGAATGTTTAGCTCGCTCAGCACGGCCTGCGTCACTTCATCGGGGAACTCCACTTGAAAACACACAGCAACAAAGTGGTTAGCATCATCAAAGGCAGCCCAGGGCCTCGTACGTCTCGCACCGTGGCATCGATCCAGCAGCATGAAGCCGTCCAGCGTCTTGGGCCCATCGCGCTGGTTACCTGACGGCCCGGCCGACGTGATCGCCCCGCTGCTTGCGACTGTCTGGCCGGACTGCACGAGCGTCGGATGAGAGCCAGGCTTCTTGCCGAGCACGCGCTTCCGTCTGCCCGACGACGGCGATGACATGGCGTGTCGATCACTAGGGAAGAAGACGAAGCACAGCAAGACGCTACGCCCGAATGACGCAAAGGGAATAGCACACGGACCGCTATAAATACCAGCACAGCTTCATGTTATCAGCTCCGAAGTGAAGTATCACAAACAGGTAGACAAGCGTCAACCATGGTCTGGTGGGAAAGGAGCTGTGATTGTTTCTGGGGCCTGACGAGCGTCGCCTCCTTCCCTTACATACATGCACAAAACTTTATCAGCGTCTGTCTCTCGGCGTCTACAGCTCGCACCGCGCCATGCACCTCCGTGATCGACGGGAAATGAACCATGCACGCTGCACACCTCGCCACCCCGACAGTGACCGCGTTTGTGAATGTGGAGGCTCGCGCTTCTCATCCGAACTTCGAGATGGCCTTCCAGATGATGAACACGCAGAGGCCGAAGATAATAAAGTACAGCAACAGGATCTGCGACATCGTCTTGCACTGGAGGCTCTTGAGGTGCTGCCCGGCCTCGCGCGTGTCCGCGCGCGTGTCATCCACCTGCAAACATGTGGCCGCGTTAGCAGATTAGAGATGCCAAAGCATACCAAAGCAGTTCACTTGAAGAACGTACGTTGCCGCGGACGTTAATCAGGTGCTCGCGTTGCTCTTGGAGGTTGCTCGTGATGTTCTGGGCGGTGGCCTCTGTCTGCGCGATGATCGCCTGCGCGTCGCCCAGGTGGTCATCGATGCGGTCTGTCCGCTTCTGATACCGGGCCTCGAGTTCTCGCTGCTCGGATAGAATATAACAGAGAGAAAGTAAGCCACCATGGGCAGTGGAAAAAGACACTGTCGACCGTCCTGCTCACCGGGTCGTTCGTGGGCTCCTGGCGCTGCTTGGCCGTCTCCATGAGCTTGGCGCGGTCCAGGTTCGCCTTGAGCTTGTCGACCTGGGATTTGTACGTGCGCAGCTACGGCACCAGCAATTTCACCAAGGAGTGTTAGCCTTCTCCGTATACAGCATCGCCTCTCGTGACTCGCGCTCGAACCTGCTGGTGCATCCGTCGGCGCTCCTGCGAGTCTCCGGCGCGCGACTCGCTCTCGAGGATCCGCATCTGCCACATTATCACGCGCCACAGCGTTAGTTTAACCGCCTGAACGGGGTCAAGACATACGTCTACACGCAGAACGTACGTATCGCTCGGCCTCCGAGATGTTTCCGAGCGCGCGCTCCGCCAGCTCATCGCGCGCGGCTTTATCCACCAAACAAAGCGGTCATCACTCACCGTCAGTCCGCTTCCTCGGCTCGTAACCAGCAAAAGAACGCCGCGTCTCACCTTTGTTCGAGGCCTCGCCGAGCGCGCGGATGTCCTGCGCGGCGTCGTCGCGAAACTGCTCGAAGTCCTCGCTGTAGCTCATGAACGAGTCCGTCATGGTTCTTCGCGCGCTTTGTAGTCCGGTGCTTTCCCCTGCTTCTTTCGCGCCGACCACGGCACCGTTGGGCTCGTACGAGAGCGCTGCTTCTTGTTATCGCGCCGGCCGAGGACGAGACGCGCGTGGGGCGCCGGGAAGCGAGGACAAGCGGCGGCAGGCGACGACTCGGCGATCGATGCGAGGCGATCGGTTTGTTTGTTCGCGCAGATGACAGCAGGAAGTCAGTGAGAGAGAACACTTGAGGGGAGAGGGAGGGCCGTTTTGCAATTCAAAAGTGAATTGGGAGGACATTTATGGTTCATTGTGCCGTTTTGGAGGGTTACAAATGGATTACTGTACCATAATAATGGTACGCACTTCTAAATGTGGGTTCAACAGGGTTCACAGGGTGGTGCATTGTCTCACCGAGATCATGGAGAAAATGGAGGAGAATGGAGGGGAATGATGGCTCTTGGCAACGGGATTCTCGCCAGGTGACAGCTTTGTACGCACTGGTATCCACCATGCAGTACCTCTATGTTGTGGCCGACGGTATGGCGCTGTCGGTGTCGCTGTGAACACGGAGAGAGCGTCATCCCAGCTGATCAAACTGCGAGGGCAACTTCAAAAGTGCCACACATGGCAAGTTTTCATTCGTTTGGGGCGAAAGACAGAGAACTCTCGAGCGAAAGGAAACAAACGACGCCCCAACAAGAGTGAGCGAGGCTGCAGCCAGCGCGTGGCCGACCCGCTCGCTCCGTTGATAGACGAAGGCTTAGTCAAGGCCGAGCACGTTCTCGAGGAAGAAGACGAGGAAGATCGAGGTCGGGTACAGCAGCAGCACGATGAGTCCGTCCACGAGGCGCTGCGTCTTCTTCATGGCGATGTAGCCGATCACAAACTCCACGAACAGGATCGAGAATGTTTCGGCCGAGAACTCCCAGACCAGGCCCGAGGGCTTGAACGCGATCAGCGCCGCGAAGATGCCCAGGCAGAACGTGTTGTTCATGCACGCGGCGCCCAGCAGCGCCGAGATGGAGATGGAGATCGTCTTGGACGTCTTCTTGAGCGCGTAGTTGTACGCCGCAATCAGCTCGCTCGCGTTCGACGCCAGCGGCGCGACCACGAACGACACGTAGAAGGCCGGGATGCCCGTGCGCGCGCCCACCTCGGACAGCACGTCCACCATCGGGTCCGAGAAGATGAGCACGAGCGCCGTGCCAATGAACAGCATGTACGCGGCGCGGATCTTGATCTGCTTCTGCTGCTCCTCGATCGAGAGGTCCGCCAGGTCCTCTGGGATCTCCTCCTCCTCCTCCTCGTCCTCCTCGTCGTCTCTCTTCGGGATGCCGAGCGACTTCTGCGAGTCCACGACAATACTCTTCATCTCGACGCGGCGGCCACGCGACTCATTCTCGTACTTGGCCAGCAGGTAGCGCATGACGGCCTCCACGAGCTCGTCGAACTCGATGAAGCCACTCTTGTCCTTGTCGGCGGCGGCGATCCACTTCTCGGCCTCGTCGCGCGTCAGCGTCTCGCCCAGGTCCTTGAAGAAGAGCTGCAGCTCGTCCGAGTCCATGCGGCGGTCCTTGTTCTTGTCGTATGCGACGAAGAATGGACGGATCAAGTCCTCCAGGCGCTCGTACTCCGCGCGCGACGTCAGCGGCGTCGACGAGCTGGCCGTCTGGTTCTTGAGCTTGGACAGCTCCTTGGCGAGGATGCCCGACAGACTGATCTCGCCGTCGCGGATCGCGGCGACGCGCACCTCGTCAATCACATCCTCCTTGACCTCCGACGAGCGTTTGACGTTCCAGTACAGGTAGGCGACGAACGCGACCATGGAGGCGAGGAACGCCGCGATGGCGAACGGGCGCTCGGCGCGCGCCGCCTCGGCGAAGTCCAGATCCGAGTCACGCTTGGTCGTCCCCGTGAAGAAGAGCGCCGGAATCTGCAGGATGAGGTAGATGAGCGAGGTGATGACCATGGTCTTGGCGTTGGACGGGATCTCGTCAAATAGCACGACGCCCGTCTTGAACAGGTTGAGGCTGCCGGGCGGCGACAGCTTGGTCCAGTTGGGGTCGTTCTTGGGGCGCACGTAGTTGCCGCGGCCCTGTTCGTCGATGTTGACGCGACCCGCGAACACGCTGAGCGCCCAGGGAATGGTGAGCAGCATGATGGTCGAGCCCGCGAGCGCGCCCACGCCCACCGACACCTGCTCCTGCGCGTCCGGGCCCATGCCCGAGAAGAGCACGATGGCGCCATCCGGCACGGCGCCCAGCACGGGCAGCACCACGCTGCCCACGATGCCCGCCATGGACGGCACCAGCAGCAGCAGCTCGCTGCCGTCTGAGATCATGTTGCTCGCATTGAAGAGCACGTAGCCGTAGACGGCGCCCAGGAAGAGCACCTGTGCCAGGCCGTAGCCCGACTCGGGCAGGTCCTTCGGGTCGATGAAGATGCTTGACATGCTCCCTCGCTTCACACACTCGCCGCCAGATACACAACGGTCGCTTGCCCCCCGCGCGCGCTTTTGCCAAGTGAGCGGCGCCCAGAGGGGAGCGGAAGCCGTGGCCACCTGCGGCCGTTGTGTGTCAATGCATATCCGGATGGTATCCGGATGGATCGCTCGGGAGGTGGAAGATTGCGCTTGGGGATGGGACGACAGCGAGCAGAGGGCAGATGCACGTACTTCCGCCGGAGGCTCTGGATTTTGCCCTTGAGCATCTCGCCCGCTCTGTGCCAGTCTACAGCGCCGCGTCTGCCGTTGCCGGGGGGGGGGGGACTCGGGAAGACCAAGCGATCATGCTGTTGGCATCCAGTCGGCGGGTTAGTCGAGGTTTTGCTCCAGTTGCTCGATTGATTAAGGCTGTAAAGTGTACTGTTTTGTCGTAAAATTAGGGTATGCAGCACTGAATTAGCGAAGAAGGATCTGGATCAGTCGGTGTTTGGTACACAGCTGCGCGCAGGCGTTTTTTACTTGGGTTCAGTATGACATCCTGGTCCAGCACAGCAGTAGGCTGGCGACCAAAAATGGATTTTTCCCTCGTCCTTCAAAAACGAGGAGCCCAGACGACGCTGCTGCGTCTTGCCTCAGGCGAGTCACCTCCATGGCCATGGCGTCATTGGCGCGCGTTGCTGGCCTCCCGTCGTGTGTTTATTTCGCAGGCGGACGCTGATGCGGAATTCGCGCGTTACATCTGCCCATTTCCACAAATTCGGAGCTGGCATGAGGTGGCGGCGGGGTTCATGATTTAGAACCATCGCGTGTCATTCGTGGTGCTGGCGAGTGACAAGCTAACCTTGGCTGGTCGGTGATGATCACTCCATGGACTGGAGTGTATAGTATACATCGGCGTATCCACCTCAGGTGCGTATACTGATTTCGCTCCAGCCTTGCGCATGCCACGACGCGTTGCATCCTCTATGTCCAGGCGGTTCGGTGATTCCCAATGATTGAATGAGTTCTGGACACTCTCTAGTTGGGTGGCAGGTCGCGCCTACCACCACGCCAAGCTCCAACCGTCCATGGTGTCACGCCAACTGCTTGGCTTGCCCCTAGTCAACAACACCCGATGCGCCACTGCCGGTTCCAGTGCTTGGTGTAACATTAGGCGAGGCGATGGCACCTACTGTAATTGACTCGACCAGTTCTATGTGCAAGCGGTTTGACTCGCATACTTCAGCCTCGTCAAGGTGCCAGGTCTCACAAGATCGCTTCAGTGATAACCTTCGTACCGGCTAGGCAGTATGTTGAACATGATTCAACATATTTATGTTGAAAACATCCTTGGACCAGACCGATAGGGTACGTAATCCAAGGGTTACATTATGGCTGCGTACCCCCTCGGTTTATCAACTGTAACCCCGCATCACCGATATGGATGAATAACATCATCTCTCCGACCGTACTTAAGCGTTGCATATAAATATTAAGTCCTACATATCACGGGAGGTCGGAGGTTGACGGTTAGGGGTCGGATGTTTCACTCGAGATATACCGAAAATCTTATATTATAAGCCACCCCTACAATCTAAATACGGGACTGTGAATCATATATGGATATTCCGTAAGTTTCTTATACCAATCATTTTTAGCAAATTATATTCCTGCGACATGGTGAGATCGTCAGGACACAGCGTGTTCACACACCTGGCACGGGTTCAAGACCCAAAGAGTGCGGAAAGTTAAATTACCTTCATACGGTAAACCTTGGTGCCAGGGTTCCAAGGGCGGTAGGTGCACCTACTGCACGTCCCCTCCCCCACTCTCGCCCTCTTCAACATCACACGCCTCACCTACATACGCAGCAATATCTAACGCTGTCAACCTAGCCACTAAGCTTTCTACTGTACAATCCAACGCCTCTAGCTCGTCCTCCGTGACTTGACGCGTGTCAGTCGGAATGCTGAGGCGGTTGAAGCCAGATGCGACGGTCGATTCCGATAGGCCATCCCAAGCTGCGTTCAACCACGCCATTAGCGTCCTCCGGGACGGAGCGTTGAGTTTAAACGCCCCCTCGCTACTGCCCTCTCGATGGGCACGTAGTTGGGATTGCAAGTCGTTGACCCACTCCGACCGTAGGGGCGTCTTGAGCGGCTTCATCCACGAGATGTCGGCCGGCTGGCAGCAAAATCTGTACCCAGGAGGGATCCTCAGGAGAACAACGTTGATACTCCCAGCGTAGGCTTGAACAGCGGGCGTCCAGTGAGTACTGAAATCATCCCAGAGCAACAAGACGTTCTCATCGAGGTTGTCGCGATCACCGAAGTGAAATTTGAGGAACTCAATGGAAAGATCGCTCTTCCACCACGCTTTACTGTTGCCATAGATCTGAAGTCCATACTGGCGAACAAGACCAGCGATCTCGCGCCACACCATCTTTCCGAAGCCGTTGTAGTGCTCGCGGTTGTATGCTTGCGGCTCCGTGGCGCGTGCCGGAGCTTGCTTGAAGACAACGAAGGGAGTCCGCTTCTTGCCGCGCGAGTCCGCTAACAGCATGACTGTGGCGCGCTTCTTCTCGGCGCCGCTGCTTCGCACCCAAACCGTTCTGGCGTCCTTCTGGTTCAGCGTCCTTGTGGGCAAGAATTCATAGTTGACGGCCGTCTGGTCGGCGTGGTAGACCTCGACGATGCCGCGCTTCGCGATTGTGTCAAGCACGATTTGGTGGAAGCGTGTCGTCACTGTATCGGCGTCTGGGAGAGGAACCTGGCCAATGCGAGTCTTGCGCCGCAGCGGGAAGTCGTATTGCTTCAGGAAGCGACGCTGCCAGCTCCAGGGAGCAGCGAAACTTTCATCCTCCACCCCTGACGCCCTGGCGACCTCCTTGGACTGGTACTCGAGGAGAAAGCATGGCACCGGCACACCGTCGCGCCACATATCCGCCACCCACGCTGCAGTCTGCTCCTCTGCTTCATCCGATAGGACTCGACCGGCACCAGGCGCACGAACCTTGGCATGTCGCCCTCGTCCGCTGGCAGCAGCCTGGAGTAGCTTCTGGGCGCTGGCTTGCCATTTCTGGATCTGCCGCGTCTTGTTCTTCAGCTTGTCCTTGGCGGTATTGGGGAACGCCGTCCAAACGTCGGCCGCCATTCCATGCTGAGCAACGAGGGAGAGGGTGTGCAACTTGAATTCCACGGTCTCGTACCTCCGCTTGTGTTGCTTTGGCTGCTGCGATTGGCCTTTCACGTTCGTCCTCCCTTTTGGTGTCATTTCTGCAATGTGTGGCGTGCCGCCAGCACGTACGTGGTGTCGTTTCCGGCTTGAGTTGAATGGCTGAACGTGAAAGTATTCAAGTTCATACTGGCATAGTACTGGTATTTGACTGTACACCATTTCCCAATCAAGTTGCCAGCTTTCCCAATCAAACTGCAAAGCGAGATTTTGGACAAAAAGAGTAATTTAGGTTTAAAGTTAGAAAAAAGCCATTTCCCACTAGTGCAAATTTCGTCGGATTGTGTTCCCAATCAAAATGCAAAACCACCCACATTTGGTGGCAACGAATGCTAGCCACCACTTCCAGGCTCGCATGCCACCACCAATTTTTAGCGGAGAAGGCCAACGAGTGCCTTTCGTACTCAACAATTCATTTTCGAAAGCACAACGTTGTACAAATATGCCGTCAACCCCCACGCCAACCAAGAGTGAGCGCCGCCATGAGCGTGAACAAGCGAAGGAGCGCGTCCTGCGCGCGTTCCGGGAAGGCCGTGACTGGAGGGCGGCTGCAGCGAGCAACGATGTGACGTACTGGACGGC
>JAASGW010000343.1:0-31919 GCA_023334395.1 Phytopythium sindhum | reverse complement strand
GTCACCTTGACAAACAAAGACTATGGAGCGAATTTTCGTTTTTTACTGCATTCATTGGTGTAATTTGCAACAAATTTAGTGTAATTCTCGGGAAACTATTGCGGAATCAATTTCGTTCGGATAATTATGGCGCACACTGTAGTAGGGACAAGTATTTCATTGTTATAGAAAAGAAAAAGCAACCGAACTACCAACCGAACTGAGTGACAAGCCCAGCGCGATGGTGGCCGTCGTGCGCACGGGGGACGAGTACCAGGCACAGATCCCGGCCCTGCTGCCGCCCGACCAGTGCCGGCAGCTCGCGCAGGATGCGACCCCGCGTTACGCCCAGCGCTGGGGTCAGCCGCCCGCATCCACAGCCGCCAGCGTGGTCGACCAGTTCCTAGCCAGCTCGGCTCATGTCTCGGAGCTCGAGCAGGTTCGTAACTGACCGTAACTGTCACGGACTGATCTTTTTCAAACTTTTAACGATTAGAAACGGTCACTTCAACCACGCGCAGGCGCTTCAGTGCCTCTTCGCGAGCGGCTTCGACGCCGCCATGGCCGTCGAGCGGCTGCACGCGGTGCGTCGCCAGCAGATCCGCGAGCGCCAGCACGAGGCGCAGATCCTCTCGGACGACGCGTTCGGCGACGCGCTGGCCGCGCACGGCAAGAAGTTCCACTTCGTCAAGGTGCGTTTCGCCGTAGTCCTCGGACGCTTCGTGCCCGTCCTCACGCTGCTCTCGTTGTGCCTTGACCCTGCTAGCAAGCACTGCCGGGTGTACAGTCGACGCGCGAGGTAGTGCGCAAGTTTTACCTGTGGAAATCGTCGGCGAGCTACGCGCGGTGGCGCGAGCGAGACAAGGCGCGCAAGCGCAAGGAGTCGACGCGCGTACTGCGGCGCCACTGGGGCGAGGACTCGGACTCGGACGCGCCCTCCGACTACCACAACGAGTACTGCGACCTGTGCTTCACGGGCGGCCAGCTGCTGTGCTGCGACGGCTGCTGCCGCGCTTTCCACTTCAGCTGCGTCACGCCGCCCATCAAGGAAGTGCCCAAGGACGACTGGTTCTGTGCGCAGTGCCGCGCGCTGCTGGGCAGTGACGTCCCGCCGTTGCGCCCGAGCGACGAGAACAAGTTCTGCAGCGTCGTTTTGATCGAGGGCAGGTCCCTAACATCCACCGCTAGCGACTCGCGCGACCCCAGTGCGTCAAGATATTCTTTAGCTGCCAGAGATGACGCAACAGGCTCGGAGGAGGAAGACACTGGCAGCGGCAGTGACGAAGAGAGCCCCGGGCTTGATTCTAGCGCGCAACGACTGTCGGTCAGCCTGACGGATAACGACGAGTTCGATAATGGAGAGCTTCCCAGCGAAGACGCGACAAGCCACGCGACAAAGAAACTGCACCGCGAGAATATGACTGACGGATCTGCAACGAAGCGATGGTTGAGCCCCTCAGTGGAATCGTCGCCATCGCCATCGCTCGCATCGGCGTCTCTGCTCTCGGTATCCTCAAGTCGGAAGCGGCAGCGCAAGATCGACGCCCCACGACGGCTTCTACTGTCACAGCCACCTTCACAAGCGCTGCATCTGGCCACACCGCGAGTGAAGACTACCCCCGGGCCATCCCCGTCGGCCCAATGAAGTTATATGTTAGTGGATGGAGGAGTGCGCAGCAGCGTACAGTAATCGCTTTCATTATCACGCTCGCGACACTCACAATTCGTGCATTGGTAAGCTGTCGTCGACGTCGTCATGCTAGTGCTGACAACCACAACCTGTGTTGGGATATCACTGGTGAGGGTCTTGTGTCTATGCAGCTAGCGCTCACAGCACCAGGTCGAGGTGGCGGTTGGGCGCGAGGCACTCCTGCTCGAGCCCCTCGAGCAGGTCGACGACGACGCCGGCGTCGTGCAGCTGGCGCACGCCCTGGCAGTTCTCGACGAAGTTCTTGGGCTCGGCCACGCCCACGACGACGCGCGTGACGCCCGCGCGTAGGCAGCTGACCACGCACGGCACGTTGCCGGACGTGCGCTCGCTGCACGGCTCCATGGTCGTGTACAGTGTCGTGCCTTGCGCGTCGAAGCCGAGCTTGTGCAGCGCCACCTGCTCCGCGTGCGTGTTGCCTGGCAGCTCGCGCGAGAAGCCCGCGCTCAGCACCTGCCCATCGCGCACCACCACGCAGCCCACGCAGTACGCGTTGGCCGTCGGCTGCGACTTGTGCGCCTCGGCGATCGCCAGCCGCATCAGCGCGTGGTCGATCTCCGACGCCATCTCCGCTTCCAATGTGTTGTCGTGTTTTATGGTAAGGCGTAAAGGAATGGACCAGGGTACTGCAATGTGTTTACGTTAGCGTTTTTCAGTGAGAATAGGGTGGGATTTGAAGAATGTTTAACAGTTGATGTTTTGCACTTGAACTGAGTATGCAGATGTTACTATTTGAGCTCATGGCTGATTTACAAGAAATCAGTATTTTCGATGAGCCAACCATAGTTTACGGGCAACCGGAGGTACCGCGGTACCTCCACGAACGCTATCGACTGCAGGGCCGGCCCTCACTCACTCCCATTGTCGATCACTGCTGCATCACCAGCATCTCTCGCGATATCCTAGGCTGTACTAAGCTCATAGCGCGCGCGTCTAGGTGGCGGGGCGAGCCTATAGTTCCGGCGGTCACAGTACTGCTGCGCGTCGGGGACATTCCGTCTTGCTGTTGTGCGGCGCGCGGCGATTGGGCGCCCCGGCCGCGCTATCATAGTACTACACAGCCGCTTCCCATTTTCTTAGTCGCGCCGCGCCGGTCTCGGTATCCGCCTGAGATTTCCTCTTGCGCCTGGCCGCCCGCCCACCGGAGACGCACCCGCCATGGCGGCGCAGGCTGGCGCGAGCGAAGGTTGGTGCCTACCGCTGCTGGAGGAGGAGGTTCTCGGTATCCACCGCTCCGGGTTCAGTTACTGCAACGAGTTCTATCACCGCAGGCTCGACGTGGGGATGTGTATGCACGGATGACTAACGCGCAATCCACTTCTGCGACAGAGCGCGAGGCCCGCAAGCGCGCGCGGTTCGATGCAGCGGACGACTTGTGCCTCGTGCAGGCAGTGCGCAAGTACGAGCCGTACGCGGCCGAGCACGGCTCCAAGATCCACGTGTGGGAGAAGGTGGCGCACGAGACGCAGCTTAACGCCAGCACAAAGAACTCGCGCATCAGCAGCCGCGCCGTATCTGATCGGTACGTGGGCTCACCTGTTCGCCGCGTTCACTCCTGTCGAGTCCAGCGGCTCCCCATCACCCCGACACGCACTTCATCACTGAACGCGTCAACACATGCGATCTTAGCTTCCGGCTACTGATGCGGATGCACACGAACGGAACGCTCCGTCTCAAGCATCGGACGGAGAGCAACGCCGACGTGGTGGACGCCACCAGCGACGCGCTCGAAGGCGTCGCTGCGCGCATGGATGAGATCAAGCTTCAGGGCAACCCGCGCCGCAAGCGCCGAAAAGGACTCGGCAGCCGCCCCATCCTCGACGGACTCGCCGTGCCCGAGAGCGTTGACGTCGAGTTCGCCGCCCCGCTCCCATCAAGTGGAAATGAGAGCGCGCGCGAGCATGAGGGCGCAACTGCAGGCTTCCGGCTGCGGTCCGACGAGGAATCGGACACGTCGCCGCTCAACGTAATCGCCGCCGCAGAGGACATGAACATCGTGATCCCGCCACAAGACGAGCGGGACCCGACGCAGCTGCTGGCGGCACAGGCGCTAGAGCTCAAGCGCGAAAAGCTCGAGCTGAAGAAACGCAAGATGGAAATGCTGGCGCAGCAGCACGCCGAGCGCATGGCGCTGCTGCAGCGCCGCACGGAGCTCGAGGAGCAGCGCTACCGGGACGAATCGGCCGCGCGCAAGAGCGAGTGGGCGGCGCTGTTGGCCGTGCTGCGCTCGATCCCAGGGACAGCCAGCGATGCCGGCCCGTTATCAGGGATTGGCAGCGGATCCGAGTCGATGGGGAATCTCTGATTAGGGATGTGAAGGAGCGAGATGCGCCACTGGGAGCTGCACGTGCGACTGACGTCATCTATTTCAAGATCCATTCAGCTGAACCGCAAATTACGAGCGTCCTACACAAGTCACAGACGCTTTTAAGCGAGGAAATAGCGAGCAGGGGGAGTAGCGAAAGCAGCCAGAGACTGGGCAGACGTCAACGAATTGCGCCATAAATCAGCGCGAGTTGTGCGCCGTTTCGGGGTGTCTGGGTGGCGTTACGTGGAGCCTGAGGTTCCATAACTTACTAACTCTGAGCCCGTATATAACATTGTCCGTGCAATAGAGCGTTGTTTACGGGCGTTACCGTTGTATTCGTTTTGGCAGGGAGGGGGAATCAACCGCGAGAGTGATGGTCCGTCGGTCGCTGTCGCGCGGAAAAGACGGGGGATACCGGGCAATACCGAGGGCCGACGGCGACGCGACCGGGGCGGGGACGACGCCCGAGCGCACGCGATGGAGGTGCCGTGGAGCCAGCTGAGGGAGGAGGCGAGCGCGCTGGCGGCGGACATCGGGCGTTCCGGCCGGCAGCACCACTCGCTGCTGCGGGACGGCGCCGTACTGGTCGCCGTGCGCGCGCGCGGGGTGCCGCCCGAGCACCGCGACTGGGCCTGGCCCCTGCTGCTGCACGAACAGGTCGGTCGGAAGGCGGAGGGCGGTAGAGTGTGGGCGTTTAACCATTGGGCTGACGCGCACATGCGTTCGTAGAGCCTAAAACTGCGACGGCAGGCGACGGCGAGCTCGAGCTACCACCAGCTGCTGGACGGGCTGGACGACGAGCTGAAGGAGAGCGCAGCGGCCGAGGCGCCCAGCCGCTCACTGGAGCAGGCGCAGGAGATGGCCATGGAGCGCTTCGATCACATGAACCCCTTCCAGGAGCGCAAGATCAACCGCATCCTCGTCGCCTACGCCAAGTCCAAGGACGCCTTCTACTACAGCCACGTGCGTGCCTGGGTCTGGAATCGCCCTGTCGGCTTTTGCGCTGAACTAACGTGACTTTTTCTCCGCTCCAGGGTATGGTGGAGGTGTGCGTGGTGCTGTCGACCTTCATGGAGGAGGAGGACGCGTTTTGGAGCTTCCGGCTGCTGCTGGACGCACTGCTGCCCAAGTACTACGACGAGTCACTCTCCGACTTCCACATGGACTGCCTCGTGCTGCAGGAGCTGCTGCAGACGGTCGACCCGGCGCTGCAGGACCACCTGGCCATGATGGGCGTGTCGGTGCAGCTGCTGGGCACCAAGTGGTTCTACTCGCTCTTCGCCGAGTCGATGCCCTTCGAGCTCGTTTGCCGCCTGTTCGACATCTTACTGGTGGACATCTGCAGCTTGCGGCTCAACGCCAAGATCATCGTATCCACGTCCATGGCCGTGCTGCTTTATCTGAGCTCGACGCTCGTGGAGATCCACGACCCGAGCGTCATCCTCGAGATCATTAACGAGTTCTGCCTGACGACGCTCAGCGACTACTCGATCGCCAACTCGTTCATCGACCTAATCCTGTTTGTGCACGAGCGTATTGAGGACGAGCAGCTGGCGACGCTGAGGAAGAAATACCGCGAGCAACTAGCGCGCGAGGACGAGCAGAGGAGGAGTCTACAGAAAGGAATGCAGTTGCGGCGGAGGAAATCCAGCGCCGCTCGGAAGCAGCAGCTTGAGCACCGCAAGAACCGGATGCAGAGCATCAAATTGCTGATCCAGTGGCGAAAACATGTTGGAGACACTGGTGGTGAACACGACGGATGCGATGGCGACAGGAGAGGAGAAGCAGATGGATCGTTCGAGACGCGAGACGCCTTGACGTTATCGCAAGTGGATGACAATCGAGAAGGTGTCGGCGACGAACGGAAACCACTACCCGACTCGAGCGCAGGCAAACAGGGCGAAGGATTAGGAGAGCGCGACAACGGTGGTGGCGGCGGAAGTAAGGATTATGACACTGAAGAAGGTGAAGAAAATGACGACCGCGACTCGGAAGATGACGTAGCAATCGTCACGACGCCTTCGGAGAAAGAGATGATGGCCAAGGTGTACCAGGGTATCAGCAAGATCAACCGCCGGCGATCGCGGAGCAGTGCATCGTTCAGAGGCAACGAACGATCGCTCTCCCGAACGTTTTCGCTGACTAGTTCACTACTTCAGTCGACACCTCGAGGGATCCGCGAAGACGACTCCTTCGAGCCAGTAACAGGAACAAGTCAAGATGCTGCGGGTGAAAATGCAGCAGCGCTATGGAAACGCTTGCAGGCGGGGAAGATAGCGGATGAGGTGGTTCGGCACAGCATGAACGGCATCCCGGACGAGTATCGCGTGTGGGCTTGGCCCATTCTCATAAGCCAGCTCCCGCGACCCACCAATCTGCCGCGGTTACCGACAGCAGGCGCAAGAGATAACGAAGACACAGACATGCTGTTAGATCGAGAGATCGCCAAGTCGATCGATAACGACATTTCTCGGACGAGAAACCTTCGCGGAGACCAGGCCATTCAGATGCGACGAGTGCTGACGGCGTTCGCGCTGCGGAATCGACGGGTTGGGTACTGTCAAGGCATGAACGAGATTTTAGCCGTGCTGCTCCAGTACCTGAGCGAAGACCAGGCGCTGGTGGCTCTCGTGTTGCTGATCGAGACGCTGCTTCCGGCGTATCACGTCGACTCAATGATTGGGCTACACACGGACTGCGCAGTGATGGATACGCTATTGCAGCAGAACGACAAGGATCTGCACGCTCACCTGAACGAGGTTGGGCTCAACATGGAGATCCTGTGCACCAAGTGGCTGGTGACATGCTTTCTTACGTCACTGCCGCCGTTCTGCGGGCTCAAAGTCATCGACATGCTCCTGGCACGAGCAAAGGAGAAGCAGTGCGCGTCACGTGTGCTCCTCGGCGTCGGCATTTCGATTTTCTTCACGCTGCGTGGCACGCTACTCGACGCGAAAGACGCCGGCGAGGTGCTGCTCGCGATCAACGAGTATTTTGCCGAGGAAATGACCAAGACCAATGCGCAGATGGACCAGTTCCTGCACTTTTGTCAGGCGATTATCCAGCAACTCGAACCTGACATCGTCGAGGAGCTGCGGCAAGTGCACAAGGACGAGGTGATGGACCGCTTCGCCGCGTTTGAAGCCAAGAAGATCGAGATGCGGCAGCAACTCGAGGAGGCCAAGTCCAAGCAACGCAAATCGGTCAGCGCGCCATCGTCTCCATCCAAGCCCGACGTGTTCAGTAGATCATCCATCTTTTCGAGCGTGGCTTCCCATGCCAGCGGTGGCGGCAAGTCTGTCCAGCGGCGCTCCGCGTTGTCTGCCTACATCGGGAGCCAACTGCGCGGCGCTCCAAAAGCCGCCGCAGCGTTCGCGGCCAACAGTGCTGGCGCCAATGACGACAAGGAGTCGAGAAGCGCGAGTAAGTTTTACCAGCGCATTGATGTGCTCGACGTAAATCGGAGCTTCTCGGAGGAATTGCTCAAGATGGAAGACCAACTAGACGACCTAGCGGATCTGTACCTGCGCGGCAAGATCGACGAGAAGGAGCACTCGTGTATCCGCGCGCAGATCGTGCGCAAGTGGTGCAAGGGTATGAACTCGCCGCAGTCGGCAATGATGCGCATGCGCTCGGTCAAGAACATTTACGCAGCCAGCAGGAACAGCGACGGCGGCAGAGCATCAACGGGCTCGGTTGCGGCTGTGACTATCTCATCGACCAGTGCTACGTCGACGGGACGCGGGTCTGTTCACGACGGCCTTCCGCGACGGAGTTTGAGCAACGCCGAACCGCTTGGTGCACATGCTAAGAAAGGTGGGAACTCACTGTATGGGCGGATGAAGAAGGTCCAAAAGAGCGCCATGGCGATGATCAAGTCGACATTCGAGTAAACGGTCGCTTGTTTTCTGAGGTGACCGGTCAAGGGTGCTGGCGATTGAGCGGTATTTTTGAGAGTTTCGGCTCTTAAGATAGCTGGCACGCTGTTGCGAACCGTTGTGGGCTGGGAGCAAGTCAGCGGCTATTAATACGAGTGATGGCGCTGATTGCCCAGCGTCAAGTCTGCCGAGTCTCCAAGTCGCGCGACCACGTTAATATCACACGTTAGATCCCTGACGCCGCTAGTTGGATGGGCGATCGCGGTCTCGGAGACTGACTCGCCTTCGCCGCTCGTACGCGCACTTTACCGACATGGCGTCGCCCCAGAGGAAGCCGCAGCAGTACCGCACGCCGTCCGACTTAGCGTTTCTTGAAGATTTGCTGCTGTCATCGCCCAGAACGGGCGCAGGTGCGGTCGTGTCCCCCATGCAACGAGGAAAACAGGTTCAAATGTCATCGACGACTGCTTTTGCAGCTGCTCGGCGAAAGAAGAAGGTACCGGAACGTTTACGCCACGCGACGGCGACTACAGTGCGCCAAGCACTATTCCCGAGCGGTCCCGGATCGTATCCGACCGAAAACTCGCCTCTACGCGGCAGTGGTCCCGCCCAAGGCGTGGGCGGTAGTCGGCGGCTGGCGAGCGGTGACGGCGCGTTCGATTACGAGGACGAAGACTATGCACAGCAAGAGAAGAAGCGCCGAGAAATGTGCTGGAGCACGTCGTTCCCCGCTGAATATTTGCAGCCGACAGGCACGCAGCGCGACACGACCAAGCAGACGCTCGCGTTCCACGAGCAGGAGCTTCAGCGGCAACGGCAGCAACAACTGGAGCAGCAACAGCAGCAGCATCGACTGGTGCGCGCCATGGATATTCGCGGTGTGAAGGCCGACGAAATGCAGCTCAGGTTGCAGAAGCAAGTG
The DNA here is from genome assembly GCA_023334395.1 of Phytopythium sindhum. Lineage (NCBI taxonomy): Eukaryota > Oomycota > Peronosporomycetes > Pythiales > Pythiaceae > Phytopythium > Phytopythium sindhum. The sequence continues at coordinate 23,124 of JAASGW010000343.1, read as the reverse complement.
GTGATCCGAGAAGGGCTGCTTGGCAAGCTGCATGACGTGGTTAAAGCGGCGACGCAGCAGCGAGAGTTTGATATCTCCAAGGGCAATGAGCTGCTACACTTGCTGCTTGAACTGCGCGGCGCAAGCGTCAACGTGATGCAGCACCTTGCGGAGTGGCACCACTTCTGTATTCAGCAGTTGTCGTCGCCCAAGCGTCCCGGAGGAGGAGGAACGGTAGCCAGAGCGCCGCTGCTGCCAGCGTTCGTGTTCGAGAAGGCCAACTATTGCGTCAAGATGGTGTCAGACCTGAACTTCCTGGGTGCTGTGAGCGCGCTCGGCGACGTGCTGGGCGTAGACCCGTCTAATATGAAGCAGAACCCGTTCATGATGCCCGAGCCCATTCCGCAGCGAGAGTTTTCGGGCGCGCAGTCGCTCGCGTGGTGCGATCTACCCATCGCCGTCAAATGCATGCACAAGCAACAGCAACCTCGCAGGAAGAGCAGGCAAGATCAAGCAGAGGAGTGCAGCAACCAAGTCGCGGAGCGCGTCGCCGAGGCAGAGATGTACCTAGTCTGGTGCCTGTTCAACCTGCAGCCGCCTCCGTCTGACCAAGACGAGCCATCAATATCGAATCGCTCACCGGATGATCTCATACAACCCGAGCCGACGCTCTCGTCATGGCAAAAGCGCGCCGAGAAGCAGCTCGAACTGCTGTCGCGACCACTCGAGTCATCCTCCGGTCGCGCGTACGTGATGGACTCGTCACCGATGATGAAGCGCAAGGGTGTGCTCCCGTCACTGCCGCTGTCACCACCCAAGACCCTCACGGAGCTCATGGACTCTGTCCGACAGCTACCTGTTCATGATCCGTCGTTGACGAGGGTGTCAGAGCTGCTTGCGGTCGAGTGGAACGGCACGATCTTCCGCTGCTCCACTCGCGAGCTGGACGCACTCGGGTCGCTGAACCTGCCGCCGCATCAGATCACCACGATCATCGCGGCCAGCGTGCTGATCTTGCTGAGTCCATCCGACCGCCTGCCGAAGGACCTGTCGTGGACGTCGTGCCGCAAGATGCTCATGGGCGGCGCGCGGCTCGTCGACCGGCTCGCCAACTTCGACGTCTTGAGCGTGCCTGAGTTCAAGTGGAAGGCGCTGATTCCGTTTCTGCAGAATGAGCAGTTCCAGCCGCGTGCGCTCGCAGAAGTGTCGAACCCTGCCGCTTGTTTGTGCGCTTGGGTGCTAGCAGGAATGCGTCAGAGCCAAGAACTCGCAGCGACCGGCGAGGCGAGCGACGTTGACAGGCTCGAGCTGCTTGGCGAGCTCGAAGTGGACGACGTCGATGACGGCCCTGCTCGACCGATCGCGACAGCAGACAGTACAAGTGAAGCGCGTACTGATGCTGACGAAGTGCTGGCGCCGCGCCCAAAATCCAAGGGCGGGAAGCGCGTGAGTATCGGCAACGCCGAGATCCTGTTGATCAACGAGAACCAGCCGGTGGCACTGACGCCGACGCCACTCTACTCCCGTCCGTCGCCGTCGTCACTATCGCCTTTAACGCAGTCCGCCGCAAGTGTATTGGTGCGCACGAGTCCATGGACGTTCAAGAGCGTGACGTACTTCGTGTCGTTCTTCCTGGAACAGCAGCCGGCGAGCGACCAGAACGCACTGTCGATCAAGCTGTATGAGCCGATGAGTTCGGTCGAGTCGCAGATCTACGTGACCGAGGAAGACCTGCGCGAGGACTTTGGCGACACGGTGCTCTCGGCCTTTCGCCGGCGCGAGTACCGCAGCGTGTGCGAGCTCATCTTGGGCCAGTTGGACCGCATGATGGGCGACCTGAGCGGACGCAGCGACAGAAGCAGCAGGAGCGACGAAGCTGAGCCGAACGCCCTCGACTTGCTGTCGCATGAAGAGACCGACGCGCAGCAGGATGAAGACGCTCAGGTTGATGGAGACGCGGAGTGTGAAGCGGTGGACTCGGATGAACAGGGACTGGGGTTGCTACATCAAGCTGAAGAGAGCAACCTGGGCGCTGCGCTGGACGCGGAGGAGGCGGCCGTGCGCATCCAACGCCTCGCGAGGCAGCAGAGCGCCAAAAAGACGTACGCGCGTCTCGCAGAAGAGCGACGTACGGAGGCTGTCGGCTGTGATAGTGGCGGACCGGAGGAGAAGCGACAGCAACAGCAGCCACCGGAGGATCAAGAGGCTGATAAGGCCGCGGCGATCCTGCGCATCCAGTGCGCGGCGCGGCAGAAGCAGGCGCGGGTGCGCGTCCAGCACGTGCGCTATACGCAGCAGAAGAAGATAGATGAGGAGGAGCGGCGGCGACGAATCCTGACACGGATCCCCACAGGGATGCCTGCGGAGCAGGAAGTGCAGCATCAGCCGTCGTCACACAGCAACCTCGGGGTGTTCGCCGAGGCTGAAGGCGATGTAGAGGACGAAGAGGAAGAGAAGCCGACGGAGGAGAATGAAGCGGCGGACACTGAGAGTGGGGCGTGTGGCGACAAGCCGATAGAGGAAGGAAAGGAGGAAGAGGCAGTCACGACGGCGGCGACGATGGAGAGGCCCGAGACATCCATGAGCTACGCGTCGGAGCAGTTCGAGGACGATTTTGACGAGGAGTGACGCTGCCCTCCGATTAAATATAACAAGATACTGGGATAAGCACACAGTAACGCAACTTGAATGAATGTTAAAGCCTATACAGACCGATACTTTCCACTGATTGGCGGAGACACATTCAGTTCACATTCGTTCCAGACAAATATATCGTTAAATCAGTAGACGAAGATGTTGACGCCATACCTCCCATCATACAAAGCAGCTGAAGTCTGATCGACTCGCACAGCAAACCTGCCGATAGATACTTAATCGAATACTCTCAGTACTCGTGACGTCTATGTGGGGCCACAAGTGATGCGCGAACCGCCGTCATTCATCGATCACCGCCGCCACAGAAGGCGTCGCCACCGGTTCCTCCTCCTCCACCTGCTCGCCTCCTGCTTTCTCTCTTCCTCCCCCAATGGCCACGACCGACGCGCTGGTGGCCGTGCAGCAGGCGCCGCGCACGCTGGGCGTCATCGGCGGCTCGAGCCTGTTCCACGCGTCCGCCTTCTCGGCGCTGGCGGCGCGCACCGTGACGACCGAGTTCGGCGACGTGGTGGTCTACGAGGGCGCGTGGCGCGGGGCGCAGCAGCAGGTCGAGGGTATGCGCATCGTGTTCGTGCAGCGGCACCACGCCGACCCGGATGGTGCGTACCGGCAGCCGCGCCAGATCAACTTCCGCGCGATTGCCGCGGCGCTCAAGCAGCTGCAGTGCGACGCCGTCGTGGGCATCTACTCGGTCGGGTCCATGACGCAGCGCCTGCAGGTCGGACGGTGAGTCACTCGCTGCTGTATCTACTGTATTCGCTTGGTTGCAGCGGTGGATTGACTGACGGCGCTCCGCTCGCCCAGGCTGGTGGTGCCCAACGACTACTTCAACCCGTTCGACATTCTGAACCTGTCGCACCACTACGACGCGCACGTCGTGCCCGAGGTGAGCGCACATCTGCGCGTGGCGCTGCTGCGCGAGCTCGAGGGCGGGGACTTTGCGCCGTACGATGGTGGCGTCTACGTGCAGACGGCGGGCCCGCGCTTCGAGACCAAGGCGGAAGTGCGCTTCTTCGCGCAGTTCGGGGTACGTCCACCCTGAATGCGTGCACTCTCATATCAGAAGGTCTGACGTGCTGTGCTCTTGTATGACAGGAGCTGCTGGGCATGACGGGTGCCAACGAGGCGGAGCTCATGAACGAGCTGCGCGTGCCCTTCGCCATGTTCGGTATCGTGGACAACATGGGCAACGGGCTAGGCGAGAAGCTCACACTCGAGGAGTTCAAGGTCGCGCAGAAGCAGAACGCCGACCGCATGGAGCGCGCCGTGTGCCGCGTGCTCGACGGCTTCGCGCAGAACAACACGCTCGCCTCGCTCCAGTGAGTCAGTCGCGCGCTTGCTTGGTCGGTCCCGGGGGTTGTGCGTACACGCTAGGAGTCCCCTCCGCTTCACACCGGTAGACGCATTGTAGAAGGCATCACTAGACCGCGCTGCGGCTCCGTGCGACGTCTAGCAGATTAAATACATTCCCGCTCTCTTAGTCGTGTCCCCTCTAATGCTATCCGCGTGTGGTCGCGGACTCACTACGTCTGCTGCTGCTGCGGTGCTATCGGAGGCGGGAGGGCGAACCCCGGGGGAAGCAGCGAGTGGTCTGAGTGGAAGCGGCAGCGGTCGCCCGTCTTGGCGAAGCGCGCACAGCCGCTCACGACGCAGAAGACAGCGGTCGGGTCGGGGTACTTGCCGAGCAGGAGCTGCTGGCGCTGCTCGGGCGTGAGTGACGCCGCCTTGACCGCCAGGATGGACTGCGGGTGCTTCTCCGCTTCGATGCGCTTCTCGTTGTCTTTCCATAGGTGCAGCTTGGGCACGGCGATGTTGCCTAGGCTCCACTCGAGCGCGCGCAGCTGCTCCTTCTGGATGTGCTGGCGGTGGAAGCGCGACGAGCGCCGGCGCGGCCGTTTCCCCGGCGCTGCCGCCTTCTTGCCGGCCATGCGCGTGACGCGCAGCACCATCTTTTCTTCCGCCTCTTCCTTTATTGAGAACGCGCGCGGCGTCCGGTGCCGCTTCTCGACGCCGCGCGCCGTGCGGCTGTCGTCGTCCGGCCGCATGATGAACCACACATCCAGGTCTCTGCGGTACAGGTCCAACGCGCCGACGCGGCAGACGTGACAGGCGCGCACGGGCACCAGTCCGCGCCAGGCGCCGTCGAACTCGCGCGCGTGGCGGCGGCAGAAGTGGCCGAGCACCTGCAGCTCCGGGCAGTGCGGCGCTGCGCACACATCGCGCACGAGCAGCGCGCCGCCGTCCTGCGCGCTCAGCAGCGGTACCCAGCGGCCTTCGTTGTCCTCGTCGTCCAGGCAGCGCGCGCAGATGGCGAGCTCCGGGTTTAGCGCGCGCTGCAGCGCCATGGGGGTGGAGGGCGCGGCGATTCGACTGCCGCCAGCGGTAACAGGGAAAATGGAGCGATTGCGCTGCCCGGCGGTGGTATATTACCTTGACCGAGTGACTATATTACGGTTTTGTATGCGTCACTCTAGAGAGGGTATATCTTCCGTCCTGAGGCGACTGCCAGTGGTCGCTCGCGTGGCTTGGCTCAATTGGCGCAGGCAGGGTTTAGGTTCTATTGGGTGCAAATGTGAGGTTTTATTCGCCCCGTGCACAGTCCGCCCCTTGTGAGGTCCGGTACAGCTTAAGGACCGCCGTGGTGGGTAACGTACCCCGCGTAACCCGACCGACAGCCCGCCCCACCGCGCTGGAACGTAAACACGCCATACAAACGGCAAGCCACCGCGCGCGGAGGGAAAGCAAGCGAGAAAGGACAGCGAGGCGAGGCACGCGACGCCCGCCGAGAGACTCGCCCCGCGCGACCGCGGGCAGCAGCGAGCGAGCGGCCGAGGCGCGGCGGTAGGAGGCGCCAGGAGCGACGCGAGCGCGCGTGGTTCATTTGGCTGGCCGGCAGTAGCGGCGCTCGACTCTCCGTGAAGCCGTCGGGTCGGGGGCCTCTTTCTTTTTTTTTTATTTTACAGCAGGGCGATGGCGGACGCGCCGCCAGGCAAGCCCAGCGGGGGCGCTGGCGAGCCCAAGTCGCGGATCATCCAGCTCAACCCGTCCGCCGTCGGTCGGTCGGGCGGGTCCCCGCAGCGGTCTCGACAGCGGTCCACATCCACGGCGCGCTCGTCGCCTGAGGGCCGCAGGACGCCGGCGGACGCCAACGCGTCGGCAGCGCGCGGGTCTACGAATATGGCGGGGAAGGAAGGCTGGCGCGGGTCCTCGGCGCTGCCACCCCCGCGCGGACGCTTTGGTCCGCGGCCGTACAACAACACTGGTGGCGGCGGGACTGGTGGACAGCAGCGCGGCAACTTCCAGGGCGGGAACAACGCTTCAAGTGGGTTTCGGCGTCCCAACGGCGGCGATCGTCACTTCCCTCGCCCGCGAGGTGGAGGGGCGCGGTCGATCTCGCGGTCACCGTCTCCACCTCCTGGACAAACTGCGATGCACCCGCCCAGGTCCCCGCCACCCCCGCCGCGTTCAGGGCGGTCAAGATCGCGCTCACCGCGGTCGACACAGTCGCGTTCGCGCTCGAGGTCCTTCTCCCCGCGCGGTAATCGCACGTATCAGAACTGGGAGCGTGATGGGCGCGGTGCTGGTGGCGCCGCCAATGCAGGAAGCAGCGGACGTGCAGGCCATTATCACCCGCGCAATGGCGATTTCTATGAACCGCGTGGCCGGGAACGAGAGCGTGGAGACCGCGAGGGTGGCTTTGGACCCGGACCACGTGCAGGAGGGACTAACCGATATGGTGGGCCCACCCGACCGGGCCCAAATAGTCGCTTTCTTGCGCGAGAGCAGCGCTTTGGATCCTCGGGCGGCGGATTCAGAAACAATCGGCGATCGGCGAGTCGAGATCGCTCGGCGGATGTGTCAGGATCAGACACCGGCAGCAACGACCCACCACCCGTCAGTGGGAGTTTCCGCGATCGTCAAATGAGGGAGCGAGAGCGCCGGATGCGCGAGAGGAGCGACGAGACGAGTCGCAGCAAGTCGGCCAGCGTAGCAGACGCGAGCGACGCCAGGTCGAGTCCTCAGCGAAGCGACACGGGAAGCATCAATACGCCAACCACCAACTCGAACGCGACGGATGCACCTGCAAAGTTGACAGCACCATCATCGCCGCCGTCTCATGTGGCAGGCGTGGGAAAAGGCACAGAAGTGGATCCCGCTAGTGATGTGGGACACGGCGATTCCTCCGCTCCCGAAGAGAAGACCGAAGACAACAGTAACGTCGCAGGAGCCACTGTTTCTGCCGTAGCTGCCGAGGTGCATTCACTTGAGCCTCTACCGTCGAGTGGAGACAGTCGAAAATCGATGCCCGCCGATGCAACGGAAACATCCGCTAGTGATCAGCATGTTCGTAACCCTGATGCTGGTTTCAGCTCGGCAGCTACTGAAGCAAGCGAGACTCCAGCGCGTGAGTTGATCTCAGCGAAGGTTGGATCGTCGACCATAGCAGCAGGCAAGGACGAACCAACGGTGATGGACGACGAGGCATACGAAGTGGAAGAAGGCGAGGCCGAAGAAGACGACGCCACTGACAACATTGCAGAGCCGTCGTGTGAGCCTCCTCAAGCTGTTGCTGCTGAGGCTGGTAGCGCTATGGATATGGACGATTCAGGTGGAGCTGCCACTGATACGACGTTGATCGTGCCGGGTTTGGCAGATGATAACGCGGCGGCGGCGGTAGCTACAAAATCTATCGAGTCCAGAGATACCGCTACTCAGTCGGAGGAGCCAGGAGAAGTTGTATCGCCGCAGAAGAAGATGGAAGCGCTTGCTCCGACGGAGTTGACATTTGCAGCAACGGCTCCAAGCGCCGAGCTGTCGCCAGATCATGCAAGTGCAAGCGCCGCTCTGTCACCAGATCGTGAAGCTGAGCAGTCAGTTGATCTCAACAGCGTCAGGGTGGTTAATGCTGAACAATCATCGACGAGCCCGCTACCAGTTCCGCACCCAACCTCTCCGTTGGTGGCACAAAACGAACCTTCGCAGGAAGTAGAAGGCGACCAAGATATGGACATGGAAGAGGGTGAAATGGTGATATCGCCTAAACCGGCTGAAGAAGCATCAACTGAAGAGCCCGTTCTCATAGAAGTGCCAGCAGTGGAAGAGCGCGCCGAGAAGCAACAACAGATCGCTGCCAAAGTGACAGAAGAGGGAAAGGTGGGCGATTCCAGTGCGAACTCTTCAACGGTGGAGGCAGTCACTACCGCAGTGCCGCCTGCACAACTCGCACCCAAGAAGTTGACAGCAGACGCGACCTTGATGAAGGTCAAGCCTACCAAATCCCAGTCGCCAATCGCATCCGCCAAGCTTTCGATCGACAATGACGCAGCATCAGTAGCTGAAACCAATAACGACGCGGAAGATGTAACAATGGCGCCGGCGGAAGCGACCCGTGAGGAGACTTCTACGCACATCAGCCGGAGTGACGCAAGAGCGTCTGAAACGAAGACAACTCAAAGCGGCGGTGCAGCGTCGACGGCTGGTAAAGTTGAGACTCAAGAGCGTGTGCGTCGGAGTAGCGTTGGTGATCGTGCTGACGACCGCCTCCAGCATCATGCTAATGACGTCGGGGGATCTAGGCGTGGTCCGACCTTAAGCGACGACACCACGTTCCCGTCAAGAAGCTCCGTCAGCGCTTTGGGCGAAGGAAAACCGTTGTCTCGTCGGGTGTCCATGTCAGCGATGCCGTACACTGGGGCGAGAGACCGGAAGGATATGGATGGGCGGTACGGTCGTTTGTCGGACACCCGTGCCAGCTCTCCTCAAAGCAGTGCGGGCGCTCGTGTGGGGCTGGAGCGGCACTCATCATTCTCATCAGGGCGACTCGAACTATCGTCACCGCAGCTGTCGCGTTCGCGCTCGTCAGGTTCGCCAATGAAGCAACGGTCAGGGTCGGATGTAAAGCGCGCACGCAGATTGGACGACGCCTTTACGGACTCTCGGAAAGAGTCTCGTTTTGGGAGCGCAGCAGATGTGGGTCGGTCCCCACAGCTTCAACCAGATAGGCACGCTGCCATGATCGACACGAAGGTTCGGGGAATCGGTGATGACAAGCTCGAAGCATCGTCAGTGGCCGACGCTCGCGAAGAACTTCCAGCACTCCCAGAAATTCCACTGCCGGAGCCTAGCGCATTGCTTGGCACGCTCAGTGAGACGATTTCGGAAATCGGAAGCAACTCGACGCCTACGAAAACTAGCAAACGGCCTCGTTTGGGATGGGGACAAGGCCTGGTTGCCTCGTCCCCTCCTCAGCCTCCGAAGCGCCCGCGGATTGGGTGGGGAGAAGGACTGGTGCAGCAAACTGCTCCAGAGGGTGATATTCCCGAGAATAACCCCGGCAAAGTATCGTCTCCTTCGGTTAAGACAGCGAATTCTGCCGAAGCAACCCAGGCTAAGACCAGTGGAAGTGATGCTGCTGTCGAAGCTGCTGTTGCTCCGAGGGACATGTCCCCTGTTGGAGCGCCGGTGGAAACTGTTGGAGCGCCGCCTGCGGAATCAATCGAGGCGAAGGACACCGCCAACAAGGGTGATGTTGTCGCTAGCTCCGGTAATGGATGTAGCGCTATGCAGGTTGAAGCGGCGTCCGAGGACGTGAAGATGGAGGAAGTGACCCAGCAATCTCCTGTGAAGTCGTTGAAGGAGGAAGCTGTGCGATCTCCACGCGAGCCGTCAAAGGAGGAAATTCTTGCTGCCATTGACGTACTGGACTCGAGTATTTCGGACCTGAATTCACAAATCAAGCAGCTTCAGGCTAACATTCAAGACGCAGAAGCGAGCACAACAACAGTCAGCGCGTCTGCAGCTGACGAAGCCAGCGCCGATGCGACGACTCCTGCCACTTCCCAAGCGACGAGTCCAAGCAAAGCTGCTGGGGAAGTAGTTGTTGAGAGGCGCGACGATCAGGTGCCGTCGCCTCTGAGCGAGGAACAGAAGGTCAATGGCGACGACGCGACTCTCCCATCTCCAGTTACTCCGGTCAAGGTTGGTGTTGACTCCGCGTTTGTCGAGCTGGTGACCGGGATTTTTTCGGAAAATCTGAAGCGCGCAGCGGCTGCGAACGCCCGTGTCCCGAAACGTTTCGAGAACGGCGTGCTTGCGACGAAACTGTACCGCAATCCATCGGACTATGCATTCTACCAGAGCAACATCGATCGCGGAGTTGCACTGTCTGATGCGATTCGGATCAAAGTGTGCAAGCGCAACCGCGCGCGCCACGAGCAGGTGAAGATGCTTGCGCGTGAATATATCGATCTGAAGAAGGAGTGGAAATTCCGCGTCAAGAAAATGGAAAAGGATCGCAAGCGCCAAGACAAGCAGCGCAACAAGCTCAAAATGAAGCAGGTGCAGAAGAACGGTGTAGGGGTCGATGCTGCTGGATTGAGTGGCGCGGGAAGCGGTAACGGTGCAGCCGGGCACATTTCGACTGTGCACACGACCCACCAGAGCCCCCATGTTCAGCAGATTCTGGCTGCATCAGGCGGTAGTGGAGCGGTTGGCGGCTCAACAGGCGGTGCGAACGATGGTACCTCCACGAGTTCTGGTGTGCGATCTTCGTCACGCTTGACTAATAACTCGAGCGGAGATTTGCAGTCTCGGAGTGATCTGGAGAAGATTGAGCAAGCCAAGGCGCAAGCGTTGCTGGACCAGGAAGTTCGCAAGAAGCGCCTTAAGAACGCTATCACGACAGTGATCCCTGACATGTTGCTGACGCAAGAGGAGCGTTGTGCGCGTTACTTCGCGCGAGTTGGCAATGGTCAGAGTTGTCTGGCCAACGGGATTGTGAAGGACTGGAAGAAGCGAGAGCGAGCGCAGATGATCGTGAACCCGTGGAGCGACCTCGAGAAATGTATCTTCGTGGACAAGTTCCTGCAGTATCCCAAGAATTTCGCGCGGATCTCGTTTGCGCTGAGCAACAAGACGACAGGCGACGTCATCACGTTTTACTACCGGACGAAGAAGGTTGTCGACTACAAAGCACTACTGCGCGAGCAGCAACTACGCCGACGGGGTGCTGGTTCGAAGAACACGTGGAGCTGCTGGAATCTGTCAGCCTGTGCAGCGATATGTCTTGGCGTCAAGTTCCCTCCCGACGTGGCCAAGTTGCTGTTGCACCCGTCCAACTTCCGATCTCACCAAGCGTCCGACAACATTCTGAACTCGGCAGGTGCTCGTTTACTCTTGCAAACCGAAAGCTCCTCTGTGGATGGTGATGGCAAGACTTCGGCGGCCCAACGCGGAGGAGAATCGCTGTCGGCGCTGGACCTCGCTACAGCATCAAGTCGGCTCTCCGCTGCTCCTACAGACAACACCAAACCGTCCGCGGCTCCTGTTGTCCTGGACGAGGTGATGAAATCGGCGAGTCCGGAATCGACGGACGCAGAGAAGTTCAACCTGTACGCCCAGAACCTGTCGGCTTTCGTGGCTGGCCAGCAGCAACCGTTCCTGATCAACTTCGCTGACTACTTTAGCGACAACTCGTTTAGCACGGGATACGAAGTGTCAACGCTGTCGGTCGCCGAGCGGCTCAAGCAGTACAACTTGCCAGGCACGGACGAGGTTGCATCCAGCAATGGGACGAAGGTAACCGCGGCAGCGGCGGCATCAACGGCGCCCAACAGTGTGGGGAAAGCTGCGGCCTCTAACGATGAAGCAAAGGCGAAACATGGCCATGGCGGGTCTACCAAGCACGCCAGCGGGCAGCACTTGACCAAAAAGGAGATCAAGCAGCAGCGCAAGCTCAAAAAGATGCAAGAGGCTGCGGCTGCAAGCGGTTCTGCTATTTCGGCAACGGCAGCTTCTTCATCAGCAGCGTCTTCAACGACGACGCTGACGGTTTCTGCTGGTCAGTCTGCAGTCCTTCCAGGAGGTTCTGCCCCCTCCGCGCCCGGGACTACCGGCGCACACGCAGCTGGTGCGCCGTCGCATGGCAGAAGTCGAAAAGGAGCATCGGTAACGCCAGGAGCTAGCAGCGGTGCTGCCAGTCGTGCGTCTCCTCGTCCAAATGAGGATAAATCGGTGACGCAAGGCACCAAGAAGGGCAGCAAGAGTGGCGGAAGCACACCCAGTGCACGACGGAGCAGTGCTGCATCTGCTGCTTCAAATGCCGCCGCGGCCGGCAGTGCGCCTTCATCTGATCCGTCATTGATTTCTGTCTCCGGAGCAGCTATTCCGCGGAGCGCTGGGCTGGAGACTGCAGTTTCGATCAACGTCAAGACCGCGGGCGAGGGTAAGCCGTCTCTTTCGGTCATTACGACCTCTCAAACCGCGGCGGGGACCCCGAACGGAGCGTCTGGAAGCGGTGGGAATGCGGGCGGGGGTGGCTCCACTCCCGTACCAACGAAGCGCGTGGTGCAGAAGTGGACGGAGGCAGAAAAGGCCGACTTCCTTAAGTTCTTCTCGGTATGTGCTGAGATGGTGCTTGTTTGATTGGGCGATAGTTTTTCTCATATTATCTCGATCTCTGATGATACTATTCCTTGCAGATGCATGGCAAGGACTGGGCGACGCTCACGGAGAGCATTCCTACCAAGACGGCAGCGCAGATCAAGAATTACTACCAGAACTACAAGAACCGCCTTGGTCTGCAAGAGATTCTCAAGCGGCGTATCGAGAACGCTGCAACGACGCCGGCATCAGCACCATCGGTACCAGCGTCCAGCTCTTCCGGAAAGAATGTTGGTGGTGGAAAGGGATCGAGTGCCGCAGCATCCACTCCAGCGTCTGGGAGCGCTCCAAGCGCGTCCCCTGGAAGTTTGGTGAGCTCAAACGCTGCAGCCAGGCTGTCATCGGCGGCTTCTGCTCCGACTGGTATCCAAGCACCAGCGATGGTGGGGGCAGGTGGCGTCGGCTCGTCAGCTGATGCGATGGGTATGCGCTCTGCCGGCATGATGGGAGTATCGTCTGGTCTTCATCGGGTTAGCGGCATCCCGGAGCTCTCGCCGTCACAATTGGCGATGTTGCAGGCGACATCAGCCGCAGGAGCGATGTCGCAACAAGCACGAGGTGATGTCATGAACGGCGCGGCGCCAAACTCAGAGCAGTACCTGAAGTTGCTGAACATGCAACACCAGTTGCAGATCATGCAGCTTCAGCAGCAGCACCAGCAGCAGCAACAACACGCGTCGTCGCAAGGGATGAGTGGTGGTAGTCCGTACCATGAGGCCCAGCTGAAGGCGGCCGCTTCGCAGCGGCTGCTTCACTTTTCGATGAGTGACCAGGCGCACGCCTCGCAGGTGTTGCACTCTCTCCAGCATAAGCAGCAGCAGCAGCAACACGCCAGCAAAAGCGCGAGCCGAATCGCTGCAAGCCTGGGATCACATGACCCGCACGGGCATTTGCCATTTGGTGTTCATCCTCACCATTTGCAGCAGCAGCAGCAGCAGCAAATGCTGCCGCCACAACCACGCGCTGGCGGGGGATACCCCTCCGAACTGCAGCCGCACCCGAGCTTGTACAACCAAATGGCGCATGTCCAGCTGAGTCCGCACCACCAGCACCCGCAGGCAGTTGCTGCAGCAGCGGCGGCTGCGGCTCAACTAAGTCTTCAATCGAGTGGTCGGCCGTTCGGTGGGATCATGAATCCGGCGAGCGAGCCGATGAGTCGCCCAGGGGGCACCAACGTTGCGAGCACTTCTGGTCCCATGACAACCTTGCTTCAGCGAGAGATGACGTCGCGCGCGATGATGAACTTTGCACTCCTGAACAACCCAGTGCCTGGCAGCTCAGCTGTCAGTGTGGGAGCTTCGTCGAGCGCTATGACAAGTGCACATAGCAGTCCTCGCCAGCAGCAGCAACAACCAATGGGCAGTGCGGTCGATGAGACAGAACAGCGTCGACCTGCGTGGCCGTACTCGGTCGGCGGAGCCATGAGTGCCAAGGCGGACGAAGGCGTGGAGCGAGAGCAGTACGGGCGCCCGAGCACAACGGAAGCGCAGTCAACAACGAGGGTATCGCTGCCGACACCGCCGCCCTCATCTGCGCCTCCGCCGCACCCAGCTCCGGTGCGCTCAACGAACAGAATGTCGTTCTCGTCCATTCTGAACGAGTCGGAGTCGCCTCGCGAAGCCGACACGCCTCGCGGTGCCGGAACCGTGACCACTGTCATTGTCGAGCAAGAGCCGTCCCCGCGAGAGCAACCCGGCGACACGCTGCCGCCTGGCACGGTTGGTGGCAGTGCTGATGATGGAGGTGCTCCGAGTCCGACGGCGAGACTGTTTCAAAGTCGCTCGCGCGCGTCGTCCACCAGCAGTAACAGCGGCGGCAGTCGCATGAGTCTCATGTCGAGTCTCCTGAACGTGGCGACTGCAGATGAACGGGGGCCGCGGTCGCCTCTGGTGCAGCAACAGCAGCGATACTACGATGGCAGTGCCGTCCGTGAGGGCGCTAACCTGCCTCCAACGCCGTCGACTTCAAGTAGGAGTGGCGGACTTGGCGCGGTGCTGAATGTGATGCAGCGAAGCCCCAGCCAGAGCAGTCGGTCACCGGTCGTCGACCACCCTCTTCCCCACAGCGGAGGCGAGTCAAAGGGCGCTGCAGGCGAACCAAGCGGGACCAGCAGCGCGGCGTCGGTGGCCATGTCGATGTCCAGTCTTGTGCATCCGTCTGCCGTGTCCGTTGCGAGCGCGGCGCCCACGATGGTGGCGGCTCCGTCGCCGCACCAGTCGCGGCAACCTCAGGAAATGATGTGGGGTTACCGCCAGAACCAGATGCGGTACGAGGAGGAAGCGGAGCTGTTGCGGCGTGCGGCCATGGAGAAGGAGATGCTGGCTCGGCGAGCGGAAGAAGAAGCGGCGAGGGCGGCAGCGGCGGCGGCGGCTGCAGCACGAGCGCTGCAAGAGGCGCAGCTAGCGCGGCAGGAGGCGCTGGACATGGCGGCCAACGTGGCTCGTTACACGAACGCCATGCATCACCAACAGCAGCAGCAACAGCAGCAGCAGCAGCAGCAGTACCAGCAGCAGATGCACGCGCAGCAGCAACAGCAGCACGAGTACCAGCAGCTCCACCAGCAGCGGCTGCAGCATCAGGCGCTGCACCACCACTTGCAGATGATGCAACAGCAGCAGCAGCAGCAACAACAACAACAACAACAACAACAACAACAGCGGCCCATGGGCGCGACGAGCGTCTCCCCGACGGACCGCTTGCTGCCGCACCACCAGCAGCCGCCGCCGCCGGCCCCGCCGAACTCTGGTGGACGTTGAGAGCAGTGCGTAGTCGGTAGATTCCTAGTGTATGAGGGTATGTATGTTTGCGCAGTCGACAGGGTGAATAGTAGCCAACGACACTGGCCGTCGCTTGCGTGTTCAACTCTATCCGGCGCCGTCCTCGTCGGTGGCGACGGCGGGCGAGGCCGTGAGCCGCAGGAAGGGCTTGATCTCGTGGAAGCCCTGGGGAAAGAGCCGCGCCGCGTCGTCCTTGGCCAGAGCGGGCGCCACGAACACGTCGTCGCTGGCCTTCCAGTTGGCGGGTGTCGCCACCTGGTGGAACGTGGCAAGCTGCAGCGCGTCCAGCGCGCGCAGCAGCTCGTAGAAGTTGCGCCCCACCGCCAGCGGGTAGTAGACGAGCATGCGCACCGTCAGATCCAGGTCCAGCAGCGCCATGCAGCTGAACTGTGCGACCGCCTGGTCGCCCGACGGGCTCAGGCCGAGCTGCTTGGCCAGCGCGCCGCCCTCGTCGTCCGCCAGCACCGGGAACGAAACCTTGACCTCCTGCGTCTCGTTCACGTCGGCCAGGAACTGCACCAGCCGCGCCACATGCGGCGCGAGCCTGGCGTCGCCGGCGCTGGGCGCCGCGACCTTGGCGTCGTTGGAGGCTACAGGCAGCTCCATGCGGCCGCAGGAGACGGCGAGTACGCGGCAGTGGCGCGCGTCGAACTCGCGCTTGAGCTTCTGCAGCATGCCGAGCTCGGACGCCCAGACCGGGTCCGGCGCGCGCGGGAAGGCCACCAGCGCGCCCCAGGAGCCGGCGAGCAGGTCGCGCGCGCGCACCACACCCACCTGCGAGTCACCAACGATGTCCGGCAGCCGCGCGCCCAGCTGCAGGCGCCTGGTGCCGCCGGTCGAGGAGGAAGACGCCGCCGCCATACCTGGTGAAAAGTACCCAAAACATGAACTGTTGGCGTTATTTGGGGGAAATCCCCGCATTAGAGTATTGGATCCCCTCTGTCTTGATGTTGAAGTGACGCTTCGAGCAACGCAGAGGCGTCTTACTATGGGGACAGAAGGGAAGACGATGATGATGGAGGAGGAGGAAGGGGAGACGCGGCCGCGGGCGGAGAACGCGGCGGCCAGGCGTGAGGCGCGCGAGCGGCAGAAGGAGCAGCGGCAGGCGGCGGACGCGCGGCGCGCGGCCTCGAACCGCTTCTCGCTTTCGCCGACGGCGCGCAAGGGCGCCAAAGGCAGCCGAGGAGGAGGTGGAAGCGGCCCCGACGCACGCAGTGATGATGACGAGCGCGCTGACGACGCCGAAGGCGATGAAGACAAGGAGAAAGGCGGAGAGAACGGCGATGAGAAAGGGGATGTGGAGGGGCATCATGGCGGGACGCAGCTGGTGACGACGGCCTCGCGACAGCGTCAGGCAAATAACAACAACGCGCCATCAGTACTGGACGCGAACGCGGCGCTAGACGGCCGCCGACACTGGCGGTTCACCATGCGCGCGCAACCGCTTGGAATTAACGCTGTAGCGCACTCTCGACTTGCTGCCGAGCTGGAGGCACGACGAGCAGCCGGGCTGTTCACTCGCGACCACAACGTACCCTCCGCTTCGCTTGTGCGTTTGGAGCAGCGCTTGCGTCGGGAAGAAGAGTATGAGAAGGAAAAGAGCGGCGCCGATGCCAGCGACGGCGCCGGATCCAGCGTGAACAACCAGCAGGATCAAGCCGACAGTGATGACGATGGTTTGGTGAGGCTTGTAAATCTGCTGGGTGGTTATGAATACGGTAACAATGGAGACAAGAGCGACACCGAAGACAATACATCGCCGCCACCGACCGCTAGAGCCAAGACGATCAGCCACGAACGAAATGCTCCACATTCACCGTCTAGCATCCGTCTCGACAACCCTCGAAATCCTCAACGGCGAAGGCGACTCGCGTGGCTGCAGCTGACAGTGGCGCGCGTGGAACTGGATGACCATGTGCGATTCACGCTGGTTGACCGCGTGAGAGCTCAATTCCGAGCGCTGGTGATTGCTTACGCCTCCCAGCAGCGCCAGCGCGACTGGGAGCTTCCCTTGCATCGAATTAACGCGTTCATCGCCCAGGCCATCGATCCAGCTGTGTCTTCGTCTCTAGCAGCGTCCGCCGCGGGAATGTCGACATCGCGATGGGCCAGAGAGGCGCGGAAAGACGCTGAACGCGCGCTGCTGTCGCTGTATGGTCTCCAACAGCTGCACTCACAAGTGCTCGCGAAATGGGACGAGCTGCGCGCACTCGAAGCCAGCGAGATCGACCACGACGTTGATGGAGACAAGAGTATAACGTTCATCTCTCGGTTCGCGCTTCATTTACGGAAGCGAGCCGCTCCGATCGATCTGGGCGGCGTGCAGGCACTGCTGGAGCTGCTACTCGCAGGCGCAGAGGCGTGTGAGGCCAGCAAAGACGGAGACGAGAACGACTCTGCCGGCCAGGTAGCGAGAGATCGCAGCTACGAAATGAACGCGCTGCTGGCCTCTCGTCTGAGAGACGTGCTCGCTGCAGGATCTGATGAGGCGCTGAGAACGGTGCTTGAGTTTCGGAGGCATTCGCCATCGCCAACATCTCCGGTTGGTGGTGCTCGTAGGGCCAATCTACAATCACCACCGCCACAGATGTACGTGGCCATCTACGTGAACGGACGACTCGCGTGCCGCACCCGTGCGCAGCCTTGGGATAGTCGTCGTGTGAAGCATGGTGACTCGAACGACATTGGAGACGCGTCCCTGTTCGCGATGGCTGGCGTCGTGACGCTGAACGAGACGTTCCGCCTGTGCCTGCCGCGTTTTCCGATGTCTGTCACTGCCTGCGTACTCGAGTCGCGGCCTCTGCACTCGCGGCTGCCAGTGTCGCTGCCTTGGGGCGACGAGCCGCTCTCGGCTCATCCCGTCCCCATTGTCGTACCGGGCAGCGACGAAGTCCGCGCCGCCACGTCCAGTTCCAACACTCGATATGGCCAGAAAGGATTGCCGAGTGGGGAAGACTCGGTGTGGATCCCGGCGGCGAGTGTGGGCGCAAGCCACGAGTGGTACCAGTTCAGCGCTGCGACCGATCTGCCACGCGCGAAGTGGCACCGGTCGCTCCAGGACACACCGGCGTTAGCGGATTGTGCGCGCCGCGTCCAGGGCCGCATGGCCATCTCCGCCGCGTGGATCCCGACTACCAGTGGCGGAGGCAACCATGGTAACGCTGTAGCGGACGGTGGCATCGTGTACTTGCCGCCAGCATCGACGGTAGTGGTGACCAAGTCGTCGTCACAAGGGAGCAACTCGCTGCCAGAAGGAATGATCGTGTCACCCTTCAGAGGCTGGTCGACGCCGCAGCTAGTCGGCCGCTCGTGCAGCTCTCAGAAGATCGAGAACGGAACCACTGCCATCAACATCGACAAGGCAGCAGCTTTCGCGTTGGGCCGCGACTTCAAGCGCCATGTGACGCCCGAGGAGCTGGCGGTGGACGCGAACGACCCCGCTGACGCTCGAGTCGTGCGGCTCCAGCGCTCGATTGTCGCCAACCGGGCGTTCTCGCCACTGATCAACGACGTCTTCCGCTGCTTTCCCAACCACACAACGTCAACGGACTCGCTCCCGCTCACCAAGCGCAACCAGTTGCTGCGCCTCCGCGATCGAGAGCGTCGCTTTGATAGGACGGCAGAGCGTTCCACGGTCACGAGTGGCAATCGGCAGGAGCAGCAACAGCAACAGCTCAGCACCAGCCGAGAGGTCCTGCTGCAGGAGCCGGTCCCTCTCCTAGACGCCGAGATACTAGCGAACGAGGCGTATCTGCGTCTGCTGCGGCCTGAGTTGCGCGCGTTCGATCGCGAGCTGCTGCGCGAACGGGCGGAGATATCCAGCGGCTCTGACGACGCTACCGACCAATGGAGCGTTCGCGGCCGTCACGAGCGGCAGCGGCTAGCGCTGCTCGAGTTTTTGGACCGCGTGGACGACGCAGCTCGTCGCTTCGCATTGGATTCAGCGTCCAACTTCGTGACGAACGACTCAGCAGGCTCGTTGTCCTCCTCGTGGCCGCTTGCACTGGCGTCAATCATCCAGGAGCAGCCGCTGCCACTCTTCCCGGGCGCATTAGAGCTGCCAGCGCTCGGTGATCTGTTTGCTAGGAGGCGGAAGCTGAGACCGCGGCCGACGCCAAGGCGCTCCGCTCCGTCCACAGTGACCGCTGCTAGCTCAGCCCACTGGCCGATGTATTGCGAGCTGTACATCCAGGTGCAGCGCGCGTCGAACGTTCCGTTGAGGATGAAGCCGCGCCATGCAAGCGCCAGTGGTGCTGGTGGTGGGGCCGGCGTGGTGGATCCGCTGACGCCGCGGAGGTTGCGGCGGCAAAAGGAAGCGGCTCGCCGGCTTACGAACGTGGATAAAGACGGAGAGCAAGACGCCACCTCAGGTGATGCGACCGAGACACCGAGGGACGGGTCGCGCGCGCGGTTCGACTTCGAGAGCCGCGTGTTCGTAGAAGTGAGCTTCCAAGGGCGTACGCGTCGCACGACGTGCTGCCTAGTGGCTGTGAGCTCTAGTGGTGCCAACGGCGCGAGCGCCGAGTGGATGGAGACCTTGGTGCTGCCGTTCCACGCCCCCGGGGACGACTGGAACCCCGTGGCGCTCGCGAGGGTGCGTGACACAGTCCGCCTGCGTCTGTACGATCGAGTCGTGCGCTCTGAAGTGAACGAGGACGCCATCCTCGACAGCAACCCCACTACTGGCGCGAAGGATAAAGGGAACCCACCAAGTGCAGCAGCTTTGCGCATGGGGAAGCGGGCGATCCACGAGGAGCATTGCCTCTTGGGCAGTCTGGAGGTGCCGTTCGCGACGCTCTACGGCGCCAAAGGCCTCGTGGACGCGCCCATGCGATGCGAGACGCCGGTGGAGCACCTCGGCTATGCGAACGTCAAGCAGGGCGAGCGGACAGGAGGCGGCGCCTTCCACTCGGTCTTCGCGTCGTCCACCACGTCGTCAGCAGTTGTCGACAACCAGCAACACGATCACGACGCGGAAGATGGAGAAGATGACGAAGATGCTGGCGATGGAGAGGACGACGACGCGTACCATGCTGTAAGGCGCTCCGAGCGCGATGCGACGTATCTTCACGTCATGATGACGCTGAATCCGGTGCTGCCTTCGCCACTGATCCCATCGGGGTCAAGTGCGAACAAGTTCATCACATCTACCGGAGCTGCGACTCGATCCCCGTCGATGGTGCTGCGCGACGCTGCTCAATGGGTGAACGGCCTTGGTATCACCACTAGCGTGGTCGTGAGCTTCCTCCGCCACGGTCCAGCACTGGTGGCTCAGCTCTTGGGCGCCCAGCGTCCTCCTCCGGAACTGTCGGCCATACCGGAGATTGTGCACTTCGTTCGCTGCCTACCGCTCGTCGACGACTGGCGACGCGCCTTATTGACAAACAGCGACATCGACGACGGTGGCGTCGACAGCGAGCGCCAGTCGGCGGCTGATGCCGCTCATATCGCTGGCGACTACGAAAGAGAGAAGGCGAAGCGCGTGTGGGCGTCGTCGCAAGACTGCTTGGATCTGTGCGCTGGCGACCGGTATGAGCATGCGGTGCTGCTGCACAACTATCTCACATGGTTGGATCTCCAGCAGCACCGCGACGCGGACGACACCAAGAAGAAGAGCGTGTTCCTCGTCTTTGGTCGCGCCATCGCTGACGGAGACGACGCCGTGTTCGTGCTGTGGAAGGCGCCGAACGCTCGTCGCAACGGTGGCGTGCTGTGGGACGCCATGACAGGCGTTGGGTGCCTCGTGAGCAGCGAGCACTGCCCACTGCGGCAGGTGTCGCTGGTCGTGTCCAGCGACAACGTGTTCGCCAACATCCAGCATCTCCAGCCGGCCGACCGCCACCACCATCGAGATCAGTTCAACTGGGACATCGACGGCAACTTGAAGTGCTGGAAGCCGCTGTTTGGCACTGGGGATGCCTTGCCGTTGACCGACAGGGCTCTGCTGCCACGTCTTCAGCTCCAGGACCTCAGCTACACGTCGACACCGCCGGAGTACGCGGCAAGCATCGAGCGCGAACTGCACGACGCACTGAAGCTCGCAATTCGCCGCTGGCGAAGCGCACACTCCACCACCGTGTTCAATCTCAATGCGAGCCTCAAGGTGCGCGCACATCTGGAGCTGCTCGAGAAGCAGCAGGCGCTCGGTGTCGACGTGGCGTCCATGGTCAACAGCAGCGCAGGCAACAAGCCAAAGGCGACGAAGGCGGCGAAGAAGCACGAAAAACTAGCCGACCAAGCCAAGTCGGCGGCGGAGTTCTTGCTGGAACTGCAGCGCACGCACGAGGTGGCGGGCGTGCCTGTGCACGTAGGCTTCACGGACATCCCGAGTGTCGTGCGAATGGTCAAAGATATGGTACGTCGTGGTCAAAGCAGCGGAATCAATAGCTGTATGGTACATTTGTGTCGACGATGACTAAATGGGCTAACTGTCCTTGCACTGGCAGAGCGTTCACGAGACGGCGCGCCCGGGGGTCGAGTTCTTGCTGTCCGTGTTCGTGCGCGGCTACCCGAGCGGCGTGCTGTCCGTCTGGGTCTACTTTGCGTCCATGGTGGCGCGGGGGTAGCGGCTCGGAACATATATCGCTCCTAGTGGAGCTTCTTGAGCAACTCGTTCACCTTGGCCTGCAGCGCCTCGAGCTTGGACCGCGCGTGCGCCCGCGTCTCGTCCGTGAGCTGGTCTGGGTCTGACAGGTCGAGCGCGTGGTCGCCGTCCAGCGTCAGACATGCCTTGGGCACGGAGTTGTCTTCGAACGTCGCCACAAGCGACCCAGAGGGCGCCTTGACCACCGTCTCGGGCAGGATGGGCGACCCGCGGGCCGAGTACGTCAGCTCGCCCTTGCGCGCCGTGCGGAGCACCGTCTACATCAGCATCAACACGAGTGTCAGTACCGAGTCCAAGTGCATGTGGATGGTGGGCGCGAGCACTCACACTTGGAGCGTGGCCCTTGTGCACTGTGAACATGGGCGTCTGGAAGGCCGAGAGTCGCCGCGTCGCGTACCCTGGCGTCTCGGCCACGATAGAGAAGGAAGACGACGAGGTGATGCTGGTCCGTGAGCGCGTTGTGTGCGTCGTGCTGCTCGGCTTGGCGACGGTCGACAGGATGCTGTTGCGCGACGTGGAGGCGCGCGACTGCCGCCGCGTCCTCGACGCCACGGGCTTGCTACTGCTGCTGTTAATACTGCTGTTGACGACGCTGGCGCTGCTCGAGAGCGTCTGGATGACGTTGGCCAGGCTGCCGCCGTAGTCCTCCGCGAAGGTCTTCCACGGCATCTGGCGCACCGCCTCGGGCAGGAACAGCAGCTGCACCTTGAGCTCCATCTGCAGCTCGCCAGCCTTGCGCTCTGCCTCGGCCAGCATGTCCTCGCACCGCTCCTGCACTGTATGAACGGCAACAACAAACGATACGTTAGTCCTTGATTCGTCGCTCGAGAATATGCCTAAACACAACGCATACCCTGCGCCTCCAGGTCGTCCAGCAGGGACAGCATCTCTCTCTGGCGCTTACTCTCGGTCGTGACACTGCTGTTAGCGCCGGTCTCCGCGTGTGACTCCCGCCGCCGCTTCTTGGACGCGACGCCCTGGGCGACAGCCGCCGACTCCCTGCTCGTCGACTTTCTGTCCGCGGCCTTGGTCCTCGCCCTCGGCTTCTTGACCGGCGAGTCCGCGAAGTGCCGCAGCGTCGCGCTTCGCAGCGCGCTCGCGGGCTCCACCAGCGACACGACCGTGTTCTCCTCGATGGCCTGCAGCGGGCCAGTCGGCTTGCCGTTCGCGCTCGGAGCCGCCGCGCCGCGTGTCGACAGGCGCCGGGAGCGCCGCAGCGTTCGCCCGATGACGCGCCGCCGGTTCGTGCTCGTCGTCATGCTCCTCGCGCGCCGCGTCAGCGATCGCTTGCCGCTCGGATCGATCGAACGCCTGCCGGTAGTTGGAGTTCCGATAGTTAACGCGCGTATCGTCCCCGTCGGAAGCAAAGGTTTGGAATTTTGAAAAACAGGGGGGGGGGGGAATTTGAAAAACAGTTGATGCACAGTCAGGGACCTATATATAGTGAAGCGCAGTCAAACAGGGTTTAACCAGCAAGAGTCCTGATTGGTATGCAACTAAGACTCCATCCAATGAGATCGCTGTGCTTACAGTGTGCGCCATAATTATCCGAACGAAATTGATTCCGCAATAGTTTCCCGAGAATTACACTAAATTTGTTGCAAATTACACCAATGAATGCAGTAAAAAACGAAAATTCGCTCCATAGTCTTTGTTTGTCAAGGTGAC
>JAASGW010000342.1:0-32008 GCA_023334395.1 Phytopythium sindhum | reverse complement strand
TGGAGAGTCAACCTCCAGCGCCGTGGCAACTGCTGATAGGCGTTTGGAGTGGACGTACATGCTTGTGAGAGACCAGAGCAGTAGAGAAGGGTTTGTGATCATATCGTTCGTAGCGTGGTAAGGCAGTACTTACAATGAAACCAACTCATGTCCAGAATCCTCCGCTACATTGACATCAGTAGCCTCATGGGTATCATTCCCATGACAAGCTCATCGTCGATACGGCTCGCATTGTGGAAATCTATATCTCCTCCATCACCACAGCTCTCATCTCCGTGGAACGCCACCGCGTTGTCCCTCATTAATCGTTTTAACAGACACACGAAGAAGCAAACACCGCAGACGCATTCGAGTGATCCGTGTTGAAGTGCAATACCAAGCGAGCAAACGCACTTCAACTTGTTCACTCCATCTCATCTTAGTGGTCTTTGCAAACGAAGCACCACTCACGTACTGAGATGAGATCTTCTCACCCTCCCCACTTCAACATCAGCTCGACCAGACCATTCGACCAGGCAACAGCCTCAGACGGCGTTGATGACGATCGAGACGGGGCAGTGATCGCTGTTGTAGCCGCTGCACGAGGCGGTGTACAGTTCGTGGTTGAAGGAGACGCTGGAGACGCTGGCGGACAGCGACCGGGACACTAGGATGTGGTCCAGGCTGCTCAGCTCCGAGGACTCATACACAAACTCGTTGTCTTCGTCGTACCACTGCGAGTAGCGCTCGGGCTGAGCCGCCCTGGACGCCACTTGCACGAAGTTGGAGCCCGTGAACATGTTGAGCATGTTGCTGGTGGGCACGTTCCCGTTCCGGTCCGGCACGGTGCGCGACCAGTCGTTCAGGTCGCCCGAGATGATGGCGTGGTACCCGCTGGCGACGGCGGTGTTGGCAAGGTCTGAGAATACGGTGGACTGCGCCTCGCGCTGGTAACAGCATACGCGGTCCTCCGGGTTGGCTAGCAGATGGGCGCCGACGAGCGTGATGAGCCGGGAGAAGCCCGAGACCTTGAACGTCGTGTAAAAGTGCTTGCTCACACCCCTGGTCGTACCGTAGCCCGAAGCGGACGGGCACGTCGAGCCACTCACGGGCATGGAGACCGTTGCGCTCGTGCGCTGGAGGTCCACGATGGGGTCCACGCGCGTCAGCAGCGCCGAGTTCTGGCCCGTCAACGTGTCCGTGCCCCGGACAAGGTACGGCCGGTATGTCGAGTCGCCAAGCGCCGCGAGCTGCGTGATGACCGCGTTGAGCGCCGTGCAGTCCTCGACCTCATTCATCTGGATCATGTCGGCGTCCAGCTGTCTGATGACTGAGGCAACCTGCCGAATGTGGTTGTTGGCTGTCGTCGAGTTGGCCCACTTGCAGTTCGCGCCAGGGCAGTCGTGCGAGCCGAAGCCCGTGAGGAAGAGGAGCTCGGTGTTGAAGATCGCGAACCTGAGCTGCGTCCGGTCCCTGCGGCGGTCACCCGCAGTCGCAGGCGCCGTGGCACACGCCTGGAACGACTGCGCCTGCGTCGACGCAACGCTGGTGGCGAGGACGCCCAACAGCAGGAGGATGCGGGAAAAGGCCATGGTGTAAGTTGTAGGTCGGTCGGAGGTATCGAGGACGGCGCAAAAAGCGGAATGGGATCGATCCGAGGCCTGGGAGGGACCGTCCAGCCGAGAAACCCGGCCGACTGAGAGATTTTTGCTGTTCACTCCCTCGTGTTGTTACTGGGAATCGCACCGACGACAATGGACGCAAACCGCAAGTCTCAAGCCTCTCGGTGGCTGCCGCTGCTCTTGTGCAGTGAATTGCATCATGCACTGCCCATGTACATGAAGATCGTGGGGATTTGCACCGCATTTGACTGAGTCAGTGACTAGGAGGCCGTCAGCGGACTAGCCCGCTAATCAGCTCGTCCTTGTCGACTTCAATTGCTTTAATCAGATTCGCTCTGTTGATGAGCTAACCGACCCACTCCAGTACAGATTGCAACTCTACAGTGTACACAACACGACATCGACTGACGTCGAATGTCCTAACAGCGTCGATGGCACCAGAGTTTCTGCAGCTTGGAGCGCCTGAACGAGCGGTACAACCATAGCAATGGTAGTGAAATCTGTTTACACAGTTCGAGCGATTACGGTCTCTCGGCGACAGCAATGCTCTCTGTATTGAATGCTGTCTGCTATAATAGCGGAAGCCCACAAGCGAACACAGCCAGCACTCGCGGCCTCGCCGCTCATCTTCCGTGCTCCGACTTTTGCGCACGCATTCAGTTCTTGCAAGGACGAATCTTGCGCTTTGAGCCGCGGGCGAGCTTTGAATATCTCGACCAATGGCAAGCACGCAGGTTTTGTCATTCGATGGGAGACGAATGTAGATATTGCGCCACGGTGAAGCACAATGTATCTGGGCGACCTCGTCTGTTGTAGTGTACTGGAGCGGATGCTCGCTGCTGCGTGGATGCTAAACGGAGAGGGGATGGAAGCCTGAATGCGAGCACCTCAACAGTCAGGGCACGAAGACAGTACTACGAACAGTGTGTATGCACTGCAGTACCTGGCAGCGCAACGGGCAAAGGGAAGACGGCAAGTGAATGCGCTCCTCATGCAGTACTTGTGAGAGGAAACCAGCGCCTTTTCCCTATCTGCTGATTAGTGCCGTTGAGTGCATATTGCGTTCCAGTTCTGTAGTTCTGTTGGCGATGGAGAGGGTGTGCATGCCAGCGCGAACATAGCAACCAATCGAGTCCTCGCAGCGTGGGTGTGCAAAGGCTGTCTTCACGTGCGTCGTATAATAGAAACTGTACTTTGAGTACCGGATAACCGATTCGCTTGCTGCACAAGCCCCTCGACCTATTTCAACGTTTGCTCAGACATCATCATCTTGACGAACTCCTCGTAGTTGATCTGCCCGTCACCGTCGATGTCGGGGTCATGGATCATCGTGTTGACCTCCTACCCCGTCAGCTTCTCGCTTAGGTTGGTCATGATGTGGCTCAGCTCGGCGACCGAGATAAATCCGTTGCCGTCCTTGTCCAAGACCTTGAAAGCATCGAAGATCTCCTTCTAATCCGTGTCCTTCATCTTGCGGGCCATCATAGTAAGGAACTCCAGGAGTTCGATCGCGTCGAGCACGTTGATCATGTCCTACAGCTCCACCTCCGTCGGGTTCTAGCCGAGCGAGTGAATGATCATGCCCGAGTTCCTAGGTCGTGATGGTTCCATCGTCGTCCTTCTCAGCGCCTCCTTGAACTCGGCAATCTGCTCTTCCTTGATGCTTCTTGGGTGGGGTCCTCGACGCAAATCTGAGAAAGCTGAACTAAAAAGCTGCACGCGTGCCAATGTGCAACTAGACTCTAATACATGTGCTCTGTTCCCCATCCTGCAGCATCGAAGCCTTGGCTCCATGACCGCTCCCCTGCTACCAGCGCTCCTGTCGCTCCCTCCATGTGTCCATGCGCTCGCGAGTCGACTTGTACGCTCCACCAAACATTGAGGCGCTCGACGACTTGTTTGCCACACTCGGACGGAAGGAGTCACGTGGGAGGGACCTCGGCAACGAGCACCTGCACGCCATATTAACGAGTGGACACGTCCGCCTTGCGTGCGGAAAGCGACTACGTCTACGACGTGGGCACCAGGCGGTGGTTCTTCTCGAGCGCGTAGGCGCTCTTGGGGTTCGTGAGGCTGTCGACGTACTTCTGGATCATGGCCTCGTGCGCGTGCATCAGGTAGTCTTTCTGCTCGCGCACGACGCGCGTCCGGGCACCCGTGGGCGTGTCCACGCTCACGATGATGGTGTTGTCGGGCACGCGCTCGCCCGGCGCGATGATGACGCCGCTGCCGATCAGGCAGTTGTCGCCGATGACCGCGCCCGCGCCGACCTCCACCTTAGGTTCGAGCCAGTTGCCGCTGCCGATGCGCGACGCGCGGACAACGCAGCCCGACTCGATCAGGTTGCTGTCGCCGATGGTCATCCCGGACGCGTCCGGCGCCTCCAGCAGCACGCGGTCCTCGACTAAAGAGCGCCTGCCGATCTCCACGCGGCCAGCGAGCGCGCGCACCGCCGCCTTGGGGTGCACCACGCTCTGCGCTCCCACCGACACGGCGCCCTGCAGCTCCGCCTCCTCGCACACAGCCGCCTGCCGCGCCACCGTCGCTGGCATGTTCGCGCTGATCGATCGATTATCCAGGAGATTGGGCCGATCACGAGTCAATTCAGAAGTGAATCGACTGCGATTCAGTTTCCAGCTTAAAGCCCAACACAAGTTATTTTGGGTTTGATTTGCATGTTAAGTTGGGAAGTGTCCCCGGAATAAGCGTGTCCGCACGCTCGCCCCACCCCAGATTAGCGGTCGGCTGATGGAGGCAAGATGTCGTGCGCGGCGAGGATCATCGACGGCCGCGCGGTGGCCAAGGCGCTGCGCGCCGCTATCAAGGGCGACGTGGAGGTGCTCACCACCAAGTACGGGCGGGTGCGTGCGTCTCCTACCCTTTATAGTGGCCATTATACCGCTGTGTACGCGTGAAGAGGAGCGCCGCTGACTGGATGCGCTGCGTGTACTACTAGCCGCCGGCGCTGGGCCTGATCATGGTCGGCGACCGCAAGGATTCGGCGCTGTATGTCAAGAACAAGCAGTCGGCCTGCCGCAGCATGGGTATCCGGTCCATCAACTTCCTCTTCGACGAAGGCGTCAGCCAGGTACGTCACGGAGCCGAGCCTTCTGCCCTCACGCACATCATGAGTGCGCCTAGACGACGTCCTGACGCCCATGGGGATCGCGCTACAGGACGCGGTATTGGAGCAGGTCGAGCAGCTGAATCGCGACCCCACCGTCGACGGCATCCTCGTCCAGGTATGCGCCAGGTATCGGGGACTACAAGCGCATCTATCTTCTCTCATCATCCCTTTGTGTGGACGCATCAGCTGCCGCTGCCGGGATCGCTGGACGCGCAGGCGATCATCGACCGCATCATGCCGACGAAGGACGTGGACGGGCTGCACCCGTTCAACGCTGGGGAGCTGGCCATGCGCGGGCGGTACCCGTACCTGATCCCGTGCACGGCCAAGGGCATAATCGCGCTGCTGGACGCGGAGCGGACGCCGCTGGAGGGCAAGACGGCGGTCGTGATCGGCCGCAGCAACCTGGTAGGCAACCCGATCAGCATGCTGCTGCGCAAGCGCAACGCGACGGTCATCCAGTGCCACTCCAAGACGGTCGACCTGCCGGCGTACATCCGCCTGGCCGACGTGCTTGTGGTCGCCTGCGGCCAGCCGTACCTCGTCCAGGGCGAGTGGCTCAAGCCCGGCGCGACAGTCATCGACGTTGGCATCAACTTCGTGCGAGATGATGACGATGAACCGACGTACCACGGCAAGCCCAACGCGGACGGCTTCAAGCTCGTCGGGGACGTGAGCTACGAGGAAGCGCGCGCGACGGCGGGGGCCATCACGCCCGTTCCAGGCGGCGTGGGGCCCATGACCATCGCCATGCTGCTGCACAACGTCGTGGCCGCGTTCAAGCGGCAGATGGAGAAGTGCGAGGGCGCGTGTGACTGATTCAGGCGGGTCAACGAGCGAGAATAGAGAGCTTTTTGATAGTGGAGGCTGTTGTGCGCCGGACTAACGCTGCTCTATTGACTGACCGCGTGGTATGCTACTCGCCCGCCGCCTTCTTTTTCTGGCGCGCGCGAGGCAGCAGCATCTCGTTGATGAACTGCTCCACGCGCTTATTGAGCGGCACGTACGGGTTGCAGATGACGTACTCGGTGAGCGCGGCGATGGCCTCCTGGAAGTCGGCGAAGTCGGCGCGCAGGTCGTCCTCGCTGCCCGGCTCGATCTCTCGCTGCAGGTTGACGAGCATCTGCTTGAGCGTGTGCTCCGAGATGAAGCTGCCGATCAGCTTGCAGTCCTTGGCCAGCACGATGAACTCCTTGAGCGACAGCGTGGACTGCTGCTCGCGCAGCGTGTGCATGGACGTGTAGTAGCGGAAGATGCGTTGCAGCTCCGGTTTGTGGCGCTGGAACACCTCGCGCACCTTCGGCGAGGCCACTTCGGCGCGGAAGATCTCGGACTGCGATCGCAGCGCGTGCGGCAGCACGTCCTGCTCCATCAGCTCGCGGAACTTGTCGGGCAGCGGCACCTTGGTCGACACGAACTTGGTGGCGGCGAGACGCACGAGCGCCTCTACGAACTCACACCCGGCCATTTCTCTCGACTCATCGAAAGTATCGTCGGTTGGCAGCCCGGCGGCATCTTGAGGCGCGGTTGAGCTATTGCCTGACACTTGAGAAGGTATCGACGGAGGTTGCCCAGCAGTTCGGATCGACTGCTTGTAGATCTCTTCTGCGACCGGGAGAGTGATGCACTTGTCGGCCGTGAAGCAGTCCTGAGCATGTGCAAAGTGCGAGACAAGTAGGTGGCTGTCAGTGAGACGGAGTCTCTAGCGGTGGTGGCAACGGGAGTACCTTGATGAACTTGCTGTACTCGCTTAGACTTAGCGCGGCGACGCTGCCAAGTCCGCCACTTGCACTGTGGAACGATCACCATGCATGGTTCAAGGGCTGTTAGTGTCCAAGGACGA
The DNA here is from genome assembly GCA_023334395.1 of Phytopythium sindhum. Taxonomy (NCBI): domain Eukaryota; phylum Oomycota; class Peronosporomycetes; order Pythiales; family Pythiaceae; genus Phytopythium; species Phytopythium sindhum. Next base: position 25,437 of record JAASGW010000342.1, on the reverse strand, counting down.
GCTCTACAGTAGTCTCGGCGCATTCACCACTATGAGGTGTTGACTGACCTGTAGTGCTTGAAAATGTCGTGCAGATCTTTGCTGTAGACGTTCAACACGCGTCGCAGCGCCTCGGTCTGCGTCAACACGTCCCGCTCCGGGACGACCGGCGCCATGACTCTGCTTGGTAAGGACGCCGTTGTGCTCACCCGCCCGCGCTGGCCGCTGCTCTGAAGCTTGGCGTTGCGGAACTCGTGCTCGTTCTCCTGGACCAGCAGCTCGCGCACGGCGGAGGTGTCGACGGCGGTGAACTCGCGCACGCGCTCGAGCCAGCGCTCGTCGATGAGCTCGACCGCAGCGGCTTCGCTGGGTGACACGGGCAACATGACGCCGCGCGTGCGCACGCAGCTCCACGTGATAGCCAGAACCTTGTACGCGACCTGCGAGAGTGCGCTCGAGGCCTCGTTGGACGCGATCGCGATGGTCGAGAGCTCGCCGTTGAGCTGCTTGAAGAGCGTCTCGCACGTGCGCATCTCCTTGAGCAGGTGCGCGACCATGAGCGCGTCGTAGTTGTCGTTCATGCGCTTGACCTCGAGCAGCAGTCCGCGCACGCGCCGCCAAGACGACACGATGTTGAGGAAGTCCCCGCGCTGCTTCTCCAAGTTGATGCGGCGCACCGACCCGCTGCGATCGTCAAACGGGGTCAGTTTTAGCGACTACTAAGGCGACAACTGCGAAGGTTGCACCGTACATGGAGGCGCCGAAAAGCATGGCGACGAAGGCCACGTTCTCGGTGGCGCTGCCGGCGTGGATACTGTCGGTGGTCACGACCGCAGGAAGCTCGGGCTGTATCCTCGTGTGGAACGTGGCGATGTTGCGAAGCCGCTGGTCCGTGTCGATCTCGTGCGCCATCTACCAACGCATCGGAGGCAACACCGACATTAGAAAGCTGTACCATCGCAGTGAATAGCGTCAATGTGCACCCCACCGTGGCGTCGAAGAACGTCGGGAACAGGCGGTGGAGCAGGAAGGAGAAACGCCGACCGTCGGTGAGGTCGCTCGTGAAGTTCTTGATGGCGCGGTCGCTCGCCTTCTCCACCGAAGTCGAGAGCTGCAGGTTCATGCGGAACCAGTACAGCAGCAGCGCGTCCACGGGCATGTGCGCCAGGTCTCGGATCGTCACGAGCCGCGGCCGCCGCGCGTACGCACCTGTGCTGCCGTTGCTGGTCTCCGGCTTGGCTTGCAGCGCGTTCTCGGCTTGGATCTGATGGGTCACCAACGAGTCAGTCGCGAATATGCCGCGGATGATGACGCCGCGAGCTTCGACGTACCATTTCGGCCAGGTTCTGCAGCACGCTGCCGTCAAGCTGGTACTCGAGCGAGTCCATGACGTCCTTGGCCATCTGAATCGCCGACGACTCGACCATGCGCGCCATGCCGAACATGGTTTCGAGCAGCATACGGTTGATGCGGTCCATGCGTGCGTCGTCTTGCGCCATGAGCGTGTCGATACGGTCGAACTGCACGTCCAACTGGCGTCCGCCGCCGAGTCCAGATGCTCCTAGACGGCTGGTGATGTCGGATTGGCTGCTGGTCGCATCGTCTTCACGACCGCCGCTAGCTACGAGCCGCTCGAGCTGTTCGATCCGCGCCGTGAGCTGCTTATTAGACTCGGTCAGGCTGTCGATGATGCGGCTCATGGACGAGATCTTGGCCTCGGCGTCGCTGATGGCGATGTCCTTGCGGCTTAAAGACGCCGCTGTGATGGACAGCATCGTTTGGTACTCGACACTCTCGCGCTAAGATGACAGCAAGTATGGAGGGATGGCATCAATGCGACAGCATCATGAAGATGTAGGGCAGTTCTCATACCTGGTACGCTCGACGGAGAGCTTCGACTCGCCACGCGCGAAACAGCGAGCTCAAGTTGTTCTTGCGCAGCGACCGGAACACGCGGCACTTGAGCTGGTAGCAATTCACGTCGAGCAACAGGTCAGTTCCCGGGCAATCGAGGTTGAAGAGCGAGCCTCACTGTCTACGCACCGCTCGGATCTCGCACTGCGACGCAATCGCGCGCTTCCATCCGCGAAAAATGTGCGCGAGTACGCTCTTGCTGGTGCTGGCACGCCACCGCGCCGTGAGCTTGTCGATCTTGTCTGGAAGCCGTTCACGCGTCGCCAGTTCCTTTTCTCGGCTCGCCATGGCCGCTGCCAGCAACTCCATGCTGCGCTTGAGGCGCCTGTGCTCCTGTCTCGTCCAACAACAGCGGTCGTGTGAGTGCGAATCACCCCAATCTCGTGCTACAAAGCCACCGAGAGAAGAACAGACAATGAAGTACGGGAGGCGCTCCGGGTAGTCGCCACTATCGGGCACGAAGATGCTGGCGATGAGCTCCGCGAACACTTTCTGAAGGAATGACGCGCCATGGACGCCGCCGGCGTCAATTCGAGCCTTGCCACTGCCGATGTCGACACCGGTGTCGAGACGGGAGATGAACTTCTCCAGCAACTGACAGCACGCAACGGTGAAGAACCGGTTGGGCGCCTCGACCCACGATGCCATGCGCTTGGCCTCGCCCAGCTTCATCTCGCAGAAGAGCGACACGGACGAGAACTGCTGCTCGCCCGAATGCACGGACCATTTGCTCAGCATGAGTCGTGACAGCTCGCCCGTCTCGTCCGACAAGTCCAAACTCGGGTGCAAGACCTGGAACTCGGAGTCGTTGCTGGTGGCGGCGGTGGGCTGTTGACCTCGAGGCGCTGTGCCATTGCTAGCACCACCCGTCGCGGTGATTGGCCGCACTGGAGGCAGCGTCGGCGAGTCCAAGTAGGCGACGGACGAGCCGTACACTCGAGCTGGAAGGACCTTCCCCAATGTCGACAGGTGTGCGGGGACAACTGCAGCGGTCGATGCACGCGCGATCTGCGCCATTGCTATCGTCGAGTGGGTAACTGGCCGGCGAGGTGGCTGACGCTCTGAGGCACTGCATGCTCGTACATCTTCGTCGCGGATTTCCTGCGGGTCTGACGGCGGAGAAAGCAGCAGGTGTAGCTTCGGGATCACCAGTCGGTGAGGCGACAGCGGCTCCATCGTGATTGCTTGGCGTGTTTGTGCTAACCAGTGCGAGTGGTGGCGAGCTACGGTTGGAATCGAGCGTGACACGCACGGTAGGGCGTTTGAAGGAGACCAGTATTTATAGCTCTAGCATGCTGCTGCTCACCGTTTCTCTCACTTAGCGAGTCACACTACTGCCCAATCCTCTCGTTGCTACCTCAGAGCGCTATCTCGGTCTCCCCGACCTCAGAGAATGGCCTTGGCGTCATGCTCGATGCGCCTCAGCGTCGCGAGCGTTTCCTCGCATTTGTGCAGCATCTCCTCGGCCCACGCGGCTGGAACTCCCCCGGTACTACTGAAGATGCCCAGCGCCGCCATGGAAGGTTTGGGGAAGCGAGCCAGCGAGTGCCGTTGGGGAGCGAGCTGCGGTTCCTCAACTCGAGACGGCAAGGAGATCGCCTGCTGGAGTTCTATACCGGTTGTAACAGCGCCAGAAGCCGCGAGGGCGGAACCAACGCCACTATTACGCACAGTGGACGTCGATAAAGCGGACATCGCGTCTGAGGACGGCGGCTTGGTGCTGGAATAGTGAGAGGGATTGAACGCTGCGGCGGCCATGAAGGTCGAGCGCAGTAGTTTAGGGTGGCAGTATTCGAGCGCGTTGGGACGCCGGTTGGAGATCTTCTTGAGCCGCGTGATGTCCATGAAGGTCATGCCGAGCGCCGCCGTGATAACCTCGATGTGTTTGACGAATGCGTTGAGCGGGTCGCCGTCCGTGTCGTACTTCATTATGCCCTTGAGGCTCGCCTGGAAGCGCGAGATGTAGAGCTTCTTCTTGACTTCGTTCGGCAGGCGCTGTTGAGCATCACATCGAGCAGTAGAGACAAGGGTCAGTGAGCCTGCGAAACACCGTTACCAGTCATGGAGAGGGGCCTTACAGCAGACAGCGGCCGGTAGAGCACACTGGAGCTCTGCTGCTGGTGCCAGATGAGCGAACGCTTGTACGACTTGTGGAAGCGGAAGGTGGCCTGCACGGCCAGCACGGCGCTCATGTCCTTCTTGCCGTACAGTTCCATCCGGTAGAGGAAGGCGTGCACGCGCGCCTCCATGCTCGAGAAGCTGAACTTGCGGATGATCGTGGAGAAGAACATGGCGTTTAGGCACACGGCCACAATGGCCGGCAGTACGACCAGCACGCGGCCGGCGTTGGTTCTGGGCACGATGTCGCCGAATCCGAGCGGGACGATCGTCGTGCACAGCAACCAGAACGCATCCACCACGGACAGCTCATCACAGACAGCGCTCGAGCTCGTGACAGGTGTATTGAGGGCCGACGCCGGCCACACACACGCGCCGTCCATGGTCTCGGCGATGTGGATCACGTAGGTGCCGAACAGGATGAGCAAGGCGGCGATCAACTCGATCTTGAACAGCGGGTTGTTGTCCATGACCCTCTTGAACACGAACGAGCGGTACGTGAACTCTGCGGAGCAGTCGTTAGACCACAATGCGGTGCGTGAGCAGAGCTGGCTATAGAGGCTGAACGTGTCGAGCTCGCACCGAGGTTGCCACTGAAGCTCGCGACCTTCTCTTGCTGGCGGATCGGGTACGGAAAGTACGTGAGCTGTCGCCAGAAGATGGGGCGGACACCGACCGCGAGCGTCAGGAGGAGGAACACGGCCGACGCGTGGCGCCCGACCACTCTCTCGACGCCCGGGAACGGGAACAGACCGATGGAGAGGACCTCCAGCACCTAACTCGCCACAAGCGGAGGTCAGGCACTCATGAGTCTATCATCAACGTCAGAACTCATGTTCGGCATCTTCCTCACCAGCTTTCCCTGCCAGTCGCCTCGACTGGGGTGGCGTCTTCCGCCCTTGAGCGACTTCAGTATGAACCGGATGCGAATCCACGCGCGTGTGAGGCCGAGCACGAGCATGGCGATTCGCACGCAGTTCGCCAGCCGGAACGAGCCGTCCGGCAGGTCGATGGTGCAGTCGTCGCGCTCGGCACACGCTCGGTTTTGCCGCTGTATGTCATGAACAAGCGCTGTGATATGAATGCATTCAACACTGACACGGTAGCTTCCGGCGCTGCGACGCACCCAAAGCGGCGCCTTGTAGGTCAGACCGAGCTGCAGTGCAGACGCCAGCGCGATGAACACCTCGAGCGCGGTCACCACGAGGTCGGTGGTGTTGTGCACGCGCATCTGGAAGTTCTTGGTGATGGCGGACTTCTGCTGCAACAACCGCATCCGGCGGAACAGCAGGGACCAGGTTATCCCGCGGCGAACGGTCTTTTTCATCGCGGCGAGCTGGGCGCGCGTCTCCTCCGAGAGCTGCACACTGCGCCGCGATATACTGGCCGTGCGCAACATCTGCGGGATCGACGGCAAGCGCTCCGACCGCATGGTGCCGCCCTCAGTCGTCGACACGCGGGCACCAGTGAGCTGACAATGGCCGGGTGAGAACGCTCTGCAGGGGGTCTATAATGCGTTATCAACGCCCCTGACTCTGTCAGGGAGGCCGTCCAAAAATACCCGCCCCATGTGCGATTGCCAGGTCAAGAATAGCCTCGGTGTGTGTGTGGTTGTTACGGATACTGCGCGCGAAAAAACGGCGAGGAGGAGGCACTTCAACAAGTTGATCACCACTCCTTCATTCATCGCACACACTCTGTTAGACAATGTGGAGCATTCCAGACTGTCAGTGTGGGACGCGTTGAAGTTTCCATTTTCGACCAATCAGCATCCATCACGTGGCCCACTCCACGCTCATTTTCTAGAAGCACGAACACCTGCCAAAAATCTTTTCGCGCGGGAGCCATTCCGACATTCCTACGCTTGGTGATCGGCCGCTCTGTACGTCTCTAGGACACTAGGCTACGCTACAAAGCTATACTAAACCGTCATGGGCGCCTTCCGCGTGCTGCTGCCCGCGCTGGCGCTGCTGTGTCTGCTTTCGGGCGCTGTGAGCGGCTTCTACACGAGCAAGGGCGCGGTGAAGCTGCTGGACCCAAAGAGCTTTCGCGAGCAGGTACAGAAGGACTCGGGCGTGTGGTTCGTCGAGTTCTACGCGCCGTGGTGCGGCCACTGCAGGAACCTCGCGCCCGAGTGGAAGAAGGCGGCCAAGGCGCTTGAGGGCGTGGTCAACGTCGCGGCCGTGGACTGCGACCAGCACAAGGACCTGGCCGCGCAGTTCGGCGTGCAGGGCTTCCCGACCATCAAGATCTTCGGCGAGGACAAACGCGAGCCGACGGACTACCAGGGCGAGCGCTCGGCCAAAGCGATCGTGGACGCGGCCATCTCAGAGACGCGCAAGGTCGTTAAGTCGCGCCTCACGGGCGGCGCCAGCAAGAAGAGCTCGTCCTCCTCGAACAGCAATGCGAACGCCAACAAGCAGAAGAAGCCCTCCTCCTCCTCCTCGAGCAGCGACGTGATCACGCTCACGGACGACACATTCGACGACCTGGTGCTCAACAGCGGCGACGTGTGGATGGTCGAATTCTACGCGCCCTGGTGTGGCCACTGCAAGGCCCTCGCGCCCGAGTGGAAACAGGCCGCGTCGGACCTCAAGGGCGCCGTCAAGCTCGCCGCGATTGACGCGACCGCGAACGAGCAGAAGGCGGCCGAGTACGGCATCCGCGGCTTCCCGACCATCAAGGTGTTTGGCCCCAACGCCGCCTCGCCCAAAGACGCGCAGGACTACCCTGGTGCGCGTACCGCTTCAGCCATTTCGTCGTTTGCGCTCCAGGCACTGGACGTGATGGGCGGCGGACTTAAGATCAAGGAGCTGACCTCGGCCAGTGTGCTGACGGAATTTTGCAGCGGCAAGTCAAGCTGCGTGATTGCGGTGCTGCCGCACATCACCGAGAGTCGCAAGAGCGGCCGCGAGGCGTACTTGACCACGCTCGAGGAGGCCGCCAAACTTGTGCGCGGCAAGCCCTTCAAGTTCGCGTGGATCCAGGGCGGCGACCAGCTTGCGTTCGAGGAACGCTTCGAGCTGACGTTTGGCTACCCGTCGCTGGTGGCCATCAACCTGGACCGCCAGCGCTACGTCGTCCAGCGCGGAGCGTTCACAGCACCCGCGATTGGGGAGTTCCTGCAGGGCGTGCTGCAGGGCCGCGAGGCCACCGTGGGCTTCGACGCGTTCCCCAAGATCCAGACGGTGACGCCGTGGGACGGCGAGGATGCCGAGATCGAAGTAATCGAGGAAGAAGAAGACGACGACGACATTATGAACGAGATCCTGGGCGCCGGCAACGTCAAGGAGGAGCTGTAGAGCGTGCGCGTTTGATGATGAAGCTTTGCTAGTGATGGACAGCATCGGTAAGAGAATCACGCAACAAGACCTCATGTTGTAGACGTCAAATTCGACGGAATGGATTCATTTAGTCTGTGCTTCATGTGACGTGGCGTCGATGCCGGTGCCAAGGTATCCAACTATCAGCAGTAGGAGCTTGCGGTCTAGTCGATACGAATGGGAGGCGCGTGCTCGGTGTCTCGCCATAGGTTGTGGAACCACAGGTATTGCTCCGGGTGGTCGAGCACCACGCGCTCCAGCATGGAAGCGTACGACTGCATGATGCACGCAGCGTTGACCGTCGCTGATTGCTGCGTGTCCGTCGGGATCTGCAGTCAAAATCCACATGTCAGTGAAAGCAATGATCAATCTTGAAAGGACACAATCATCAGTCCGTACGCGTCTCAGGATGAGCCGGAAGGGCTTGATCGATGGGTCGCGGTTGTCGGCGTCGTAGAAGCGCTTGTCGTGCAGCACGGCGGCAAACCAGAGCGACGCGTCCGTCTCCAGGTGCAGTCGCGCGACGCCCGTGGGCAGCGTTGTCGCGTGGCGCAGGAAATCGACGCTGGCGCGCGGAGCCTGCGGGTTCGCGCGCTGGTCCGTCACGAGCCCCACAATCTGCGGGCCGCTGGTGCCGTGACGCGTCAGCGTATCGCGCAGCAGCCCGAAGCAGTTCTTGTCCTGCCCAACGCGTCCACCGTCAGGCACACAGTTGTCTACCAGTCCCATGTCGGCATCGTCGACGCGCGCGTGTTATCGCATGCCCCACGACACGTACCGGGATTAGCTGGCGCCGTGGTGCCGCGCGAATGGCCGCGACCAGCGCGTCGACCTGGCGGTGGTGCAGCGGCCGGTACACGACCCACTGCGTGGTGTCCACAGGCAGGACGGGCGGCGCCAGCACCGACGGTAGCAGCTCCCAGAAGCCTGCGCTCCATCACATGGTCGACCCGCCGACGTCACCACACTGTCAGATCGCCTCAGACGTACAGGGACGCGCGCCTGTGTCGCGTCTTACCTACGTGCCCCGTCGCAATGATCGCCGTGTTTCTTTCCCGCGCGACGTCATCAGAGACGCCCTGCGCGCCACCCGCCGGCGCGAGCGCAGCTGCCAGCGCCGTTAAACACGTGCGCGTGTCATTGTCGTCGCACGCGACAAGCCGGTCGACGCTCCACTCCGCTGCCTGCGCCAGTGGTAGACGAAGGAACCAGAGCAGCGACAGCGCCACGTACGAGTACGCGTCCCTCGCCACACGTCTCTGCAGCGCCGAGCCCTCTGGAACGCCCAGCCCCGACGCGATCCGCGTCAGCACCGCGCGCCGCCGGTACTGGAGCACTATCCGTTCGTTCATGTGGTCCACAAGAGAAAAGTGACAGTCAGTAAAGTGAGAATTATACAAACAGCAAGTCAACCGTCCGTGATGACGCAGGCCGTGAGAACGTTCCGCAAAGAAACGAAGCAGTGAATCTCGTTTATACGAAACCCAAGTGCGCGCGCCCAACTTGAACCTCGACACTTGGGTTCAGTATGCGGGAGGGGGAGGGGTGACACCACTCTCCCTCCCCCAAGCAGTCAGCTCAGGGTCGCAGGATCGCCCACTGCCCCAATATGGCGACGCCTCCTTCCTCTGTTCCTCTTCCCGACGCCTTCTTCCTTCCTGCTTGCGGCTTACCATTAAAGAAAACCCCACCAAGCACCTGCGCCGCCAGCAGCAGCGACCTCTCCGGCAGCCACCGCGCCAGCACCTGCAAGCCCCGCAGCGCCCACCATGTCGCAAACTCTACGAGAACTGCTCGCGCTCGTCGCGTCAGCGCCACAAGCGGCCAAGCGCTCGCTGCAGGCCTCGCCGTCGTCAGCGCTCGCGCCGCCATCGCAGTCCCCGCGCGCGACCTCTCAGTCGTCCGCCGCCGCCGCCACGCGCGAGTACACGACGCTGCGGTTACCCTCAGCCGCCGGCCGCGTCACGCCCGAGCAGGAGAACGAGCAGGCCAAGATGGACGCCTTCGTCTTCTTCACGATGATGCGGTAGACGCGAGCGACCGACGCAACGCGGAGAGCAACAAGAGAGCGCTCTGCTGCTGCTCGTCGTCCTTGCGTCGTCTACCGATCGCCTCCGAGCGCGCGCTTTCGAGAATGAGCGACCCGCATCGTCATGGCTGCCGCTCGCCAGACAGTATTATATTGCGTGTTTGTATGGACATAGTTTATAGTAAATCCTCAACCATCGATCGAGATCCAATACCAGGAAGTATCCTTCTCGCTGCCAACGTCACTTGGGTCGGCAGGCGCGCGTCCATGCAGTCGTGAACTCGACAGTGGCGCCTTCTCCATATCAGGCTCATCTTCACAAGCAGGTCAAGTTCATCGTCTTCATTGGATTGAAGTAAGTACTTGTGTCTATAGCGCGCTCGTTGTGCATGCTCAGGGTCTCAAGTGAGCGACAACCACCGCTTCGCGGTCTCCCTACAGCAGCTCGATGTCGAAGATGAGGTTGGCGTTGGGCGGGATGGTCGGCGGCGCGCCCGAACGGCCGTAGCCGAGCTTGGCCGGGATGTGGATGGTGCGCTTGCCGCCGGCGCGCATGCCCTCGAGGCCGATGTCCATGCCCTTGATGACGTCGCCGATGCCATGGCGGAACGTGAACGGCTTCTTGCGGTTCTGCGCCGCGTCGAACTGCTTGCCGTTCTCCAAGCGCCCGCGGTACAGGATGCTCACCTTGCGGCCCTTCTGCACGCCCGCGCCCTTGCCCACCGCGCTGCGCAGCGTCAACCAGCCAGCACAAGCGTTAGATACGAGTCATGTAGCACAGCCAACACAGACAATCACGAGACGTACTGCTCCTCGATGGTGATGCCCTTGTACGGGCGGCTAGTCTTGGCCTTCTTGGGCACATCGACCGCGTCGGACGGCGCCGGGCGCTTCTTGCCCGCGCTCGCCGTCAGCTCGGCGATCTTCTCTGCCTGCTTCTTCGCCTTCTTGGCCTCCGCGACAGCCTTCTCCTTCGCGGCGGCGGCCTTCTGCTCCTGCTTCTGCTCCTTCTTGGGCTGCTCCTGCTTCTTGGGCTGCTCCTGCTTCTTCTGCTCCTTGGCCTCCTTCTTGGCCTCCTTCTTGGCCTCCTTCTTAGCGTCGGCCTTCTTGGCGGGCTCGGCCTCGTCCTTGTGGACGTGCACGCGCTCCTCGATCACCTCGAAGCGGCCCTCGGCGTCCTGCTCCTCCTCGTCCTCATCGCCGTCCGACTCGGTCTCTTCGTCCGAGGACGCGCCGGCGCCGAAGACCAGCATGTCGTCCGGGTCGACCTCCTCCTCTGCGTCGAGCTCGTGGTCGTCGTCATCAAAGTCGTGCTCGTCGCCGCTGTCCTCCTCGTCCTGTACGTCGATGAAGCCCGTGAGGTGGATGGGGTTGGCGCCCTCGACGAGGAACTCAACCTCGCCGTCCAGCGGTGCGAACGTCTGCGTCAGGTTCCACTGCTCGGCCGACTGCGGCGCCAGCGTGCACAGCGCGACCTTGGCGCCCTTGACCTTGACGAAGAGCGTCGAGCGGCCCTCCTTGACCTCGGCGCCCAGCGCCGCTGAGTTGACGTTCAGCACGAACTCCTCCACCTCGTTGGCCCACTGCAGCGCCTGCCCAGGCTGCACCTCGTGCCCGAAGAAGCCCGGCACCTGCGCGATCTCCGCCGGCGCCTGCTGCTGCTGCGGCTGCGCGGCCTTGTTCTTGTTCCCGTGCTTGCCCATCGTCGCGGCTTGTGAAATATTCGCTTCGGTTTGAAGAGCTTTAGACGTCGTCGGTCGGCTTGGGCGGTTGGCGAGCCTCGGCGTCCGTTGGAAGCCAACCAAAGGATTCACCCAGTCCAGTAGAAAGAACCCACTTTGGATTCTAGAATATTGAAGAAAAACACACTTTATATTTGACTCCACATGGATTAATGGGTGATTGATGCGAATGTGCTTTTGGGTCGTTAACCAGGGCTTGACGAAACGCCTATTTTGGGCGAGACACACGAACATGTCGTGGTGACTTCGTGTGGTATGCTCACCCTCCGATCGACATGGCAAGCATGCGAGGTTTTCGAGTGTCGAGCCCTCGACTACAGAATAGCATGCACGCCAAGCCGACCAGGGCCGCTCCACCCGCCCCCGTCTATGTCGGACGCTGCTTGTGCGTCGAGCAAGCAAGGGAGGTACGTGTAGTGCCCCCGCTTGGATCGCGCCTGTATTCAGGTGACGCGTGGTAAATGCCCCTCTGTGCGTTGGTTTCCACCGTTGGTACCCACGTTGAATCTCGTTCGCTGGGATCGGCGCCTGCCAATCAGCACGAGGCGTTTAATGCGACACCAACAATCGCGATTCAATCTTCCTGTCGCTTTCGTACTTAGCACAATCGTGATAGGTCAAACGTATGGTGTTTTGTATGCCGTCCGTTGTGATTTTGGAGACCAAGGCGGGTGTTACACCTCGGTCTCATGCGAATTTCCTCTTCGCTGCTCCTCCACCCCATCAGTTGGAGGATCGCATGCATGCGACGCGCTGGCAAGCGGCCGCGTTTCCGAGTAACGCTGCGGGCCACGTCGGTGGCTGCGGGCGGCTCCACTGGCCGCATGGAGCGCCGCCGCGACAAAAGAAAGCGGCGCGCCAAGCAGGGCGCGAAACGCACGCCCCTGCAGTTCGATTACTTGGCGCGTCCCAGGCATTTCCCCCTCCTCCCTCGGCGGGCGCGGACCGGGCGCTGCGCCTTCTTTCCTCGACATAAACGCGCGTGCAATCAATCGCCGGGGCCGCGCGCGCGTTTCTCTTGTGCCCGCGCGAGCCAATCATCCACCCCAAGCAGCAAAAATCGTCCTGATTTAAAGTATTTAAGGTGGTTTTAACACTTATTTTCGGAATTGACCTGATCTGGGCCTAGTTTGAAGCCGCGAGAAGATACGCTCCCCCCTGCCCAGGGGATAAACCGAGGGGGGTGACGACAGGTAGGTGGCATGAGGATTTCATTTCCATTTTGGATCTGAAAGCCTCAAGTTGACCTTCCTCTCCGCGCGTGCCAGCCGAAGAAGAAGCCTCTCCTGCTCACTTTGCAACCCGCAACCAACCCCCCAAGTCCCTCCTCACTCCCACCCATCGCCACCATGTCGATCATCTCGATCCACGCGCGCCAGATCTTTGACTCCCGCGGCAACCCGACCGTCGAGGTGGACCTGACCACCGAGGACGGCCTCTTCACGGCGGCCGTGCCCTCGGGCGCCTCCACGGGCGAGTTCGAGGCCCTCGAGCTGCGCGACGGCGGCAAGACCTACATGGGCAAGGGTGTGCTCAAGGCCGTGGCCAACGTGAACGAGATCATCGCGCCGGCGCTCATCGGCAAGGACGTCAAGGAGCAGGCCGAGATCGACCGCTACATGGTCGAGACGCTTGACGGCACGCAGAACGAGTGGGGCTGGTGCAAGAAGAAGCTGGGCGCCAACGCCATCCTGGGCGTGTCGCTCGCCGTGGCCCGCGCCGGTGCCGCCGCCCGCAAGGTGCCGCTGTGGCAGCACATCGCCGACCTGGCTGGCAACCCGACGCCGTGCCTCCCGGTGCCGTCGTTCAACATCATCAACGGTGGCTCGCACGCCGGCAACAAGCTCGCCATGCAGGAGTTCATGATCCTGCCCGTGGGCGCCGCCACCTTCGCGGAGGCCATGCAGATCGGCTCGGAGGTGTACCACAACCTGAAGAAGGTCATCAACAAGCGCTACGGCCTGGACGCCACGGCTGTCGGTGACGAGGGTGGCTTTGCCCCCAACATCCAGTCGAACGGTGAGGCCATTGAGCTGATCGAGGAGGCCATCAAGGCCGCCGGCTACACGGACAAGGTGCGCCTTGGCATGGACGTCGCCGCCTCGGAGTTCTACACGGGCGCCGACGACGCTCGCTACAACCTGGACTTCAAGAACCCCAACGCTCCGGACTCGGAGAAGCTGCCGGCTGACAAGCTGAGCGAGCTGTACGAGGGCTTCATCTCGAAGACGGCCGGTTCGAGCCCGATCGTGTCGATCGAGGACCCGTTCGACCAGGATGACTGGGAGTCGTGGATCAAGTTCACGGCCAAGGTTGGCAAGAATGTGCAGATCGTCGGTGACGACCTGACGGTCACTAACCCCACGCGTGTGAAGAAGGCCATTGAGACCAAGGCGTGCAACGCCCTGCTGCTGAAGGTGAACCAGATCGGCAGCATTACGGAGTCGATCGAGGCCGTGACCATGGCCAAGAAGGCCGGCTGGGCCATCATGACGAGTCACCGCTCGGGTGAGACCGAGGACACTTTCATCGCCGACCTGGCTGTCGGCCTGAGCGCTGGCCAGATCAAGACGGGTGCCCCGTGCCGCTCGGAGCGTCTGGCCAAGTACAACCAGCTGCTGCGCATCGAGGAGTCGCTCGGCGGCAAGGCCCGGTACGCTGGCGCCGACTTCCGCAACGTGGAGGCGCTCGGCAAGTACGCGTCGTTCTAAGTTGTCGACCGGCCGGTTGGGTGATGTGGGATTGCAGGTTGCACCCTTCCCGTATGGAGCGCTAGTACGGTTATTGCTCGTTGCAGCCCTTCAGCTTTCGCGATTCCATTTGTTTCTCTAACACAAACAAAAACTTTTTTCCACGGCGAAGGTGGTTTGTTGGTGTGACCTCATGCTAGATGATAGTTGTGCTACGATACAGGTCTGAGGGTTCTAGTTATTTGGTGAGCCGACCCTTTTTCATGGTGCTGGCCTGCGAGCGGAAGGCTGAGTAGTGCACGGTGCCACCGTACACCTTCCGGTCGGGCGTGAAGCTCGTGTACTGGTCTGGGTGCGCCTGCGTGGGCGCCCCGTAGGTCGCCAGCCACTGTTTGAGCGAGTTGACGGAGGGTGACGCCGGACCCTTGCCGTCGCCGGTTTGACTCGCGTCGATCTTCTCCGTCAGCAGGTCGATCTGCTTCTGCAGGCGCGCGACCTGCTCTTGCAGGCGCTGCACCTCTCCGCTGCGCTCGACCGCCTTGGCGTGCTCGGGCGTCTCGTAGTAGGCGAAGTAGCCCGGCCGCTTGGACGCAACGATCGCCGCCTCCAGGTTCTTGCACGTCTTGCGCGAAATGTCGTTGAACCCGCCGGGCGCTGCACACACAGCATGCAACACGCACACAAACGCATCAGCATTGCGTGCAATTGCAAACATGACGACGAAGGCCGCACCATTGAACAGCTCATTGATGCGGTCGGCTTTGACCTTCTGCTGCGCCAGCAGCTCCAGCTTCTTATTGACGAGCTCCGCCGTCGCGTCCATGGCGGTGGCTTATACAACGACGACTCAACGGTGGTCAGGCTCAATGCTTGGTGCGTGGTATTCCCACTCGATCGATCCCCTTTGCGTCCCCCACAACTCCGAGAATTCCACCGCCATCTCCCCGCATCTTGTGACGCCATTGATACCAAAGTGGTCGCGTTTCTTATCCGACGGTGGAAATATCGAAGCCATAACCCCAGAGTGATGGTCGTTGTAGTGCCACGCGCGACCTGCTGTCTGGATCTTATCCCATTGCCTAAAATAACGAAACGCATCACCCAAACCCACTCCTACTTTGGGATGGCAGTCAATCACCCATTCACCATCATCACCCAAACACCCAAAAACACAGCTATTTGCCGTCATTACCCGACCCAAGGCTGGAAATGAGGTGCCATCTCCTGGCGGCGGCGCGGGCGCGCGGACGCGTGGGCTTCGCCTCGACCGCGGGTCCCCACTGGACGAGCGCGTACCAGGCCAGCGGGCATGAGGGAGCCGCGTCGGCCACCGCCGTGTCGGGCCCGGCGTTCACGGAGCTGCTGCGCAAGTGCGGGCTGTCCAAGAAGCAGCTGCACGCGCTGTACCCGGGCCATGAAGGTGCGCTTGCTCGCTCTTCCGCGCCGTTTACGCGCTGATATTGACGCAGTTCGCTTGTGTATCGGATGGTCAGGCCTGGAGGCGCGCGAGGGCGAGTTCCCGGTGGCTGTGGCGCTCTCGGGCGGCGGCGACAGCATGGCGCTGATGCTGCTGCTGCGCGAGCATCTGCGCCACCGACGCGTGCGCACCCCGCTGCTCGCCATCACGATCGACCACAAGCTGCGGTCAGAGAGCAGCGAGGAGGCGGCGCAGCTAGAGCGCGTCTGCACGGGACGGTGGGGCGTGCACCACGTCACGCGGGAGTGTCAGTGGGGCGCGAGCACGGACGGGGAGCGCGCGGTGCGGCCGAAGCCGAGAGAAAGTAAGCTCGAGGAGGAGTCGCGACGATACCGCTACGAGCTGCTGCGAGCCACGTGCAAGGAACTCGGCGTGCGCTGTCTGTTCGTCGCGCACACGCTCGGCGACCAGCTGGAGACGACGCTCTTCCGGCTGGGTCGCGCGAGTGGCATCAACGGCCTGGCCGGGATGGCGAGCGCGTCCACGTTCCTCTCAGCCGAAGACGTCGCCGGTGAGGAGGCAGGTGAGCTGTTGCTCGAGTCAGAGGAGGCGACGGTGAACAAGGCGGCCGTGAAGCTCGTGCGACCGCTGCTGTCCGTGTCGAAAACCGAGCTGCGCGCGACGTGCAACCGCTTCGACCAGCCGTGGATCGAAGACCCCTCCAACAATAACCTCGCGTACGACCGCGTTCGCATCCGCAGGGTATGGTATGCTGCATGGAGTGTCGTGGAGAGTGGGCTGGCTGACGCTGCCTGGTTGTTGTACTCGCTGCAGGAACTGGAGCGATTGGAGCAGGAGCACGGCAAACCAGTGCTGGACCTGCTTTCTCGCTTCCAGGAGACCGCAGCAGCCGCGAAGAGGGAGTTTGCTCGCGTCGGTAAGTTAGGAGAGTTGAGTGATGATGTGAGACTAGTCGTAGTAATGAGCTGACCCACGATTCGTATTGTCATGGCCAAAACTGTTCACAGAGCGGCGGATCCTGCGCAAGTACATGGTGAAACGCGAGCCTGGGCTGGTCGTCCTGCGCACGAGCTTCCAATACGACCCGGAGATGTTTGATGAGCTGCGCAATCGCATTTTCTCGGACCTCATCATGGAAGTCGGCTCGAAGGACACGCCACCGCGGCTGGAGGCGGTCACCCACCTCATCCAAGAGCTGGACCGCCTCGACATTGGCAAGAAAGTGACGCTGGGCGGATGCTGCGTAGGTTTCTGTCGCTTCGTGTGTGTCTCGTGTGAACAGAGCCATCGTCGTCTAACTGCCCATGTGTGCGTCGTGGCAGGTGTCGGTGAGAGCAAAGGGCCTGCACCTCCATTTCCAGCCGGAACGACCAAACTCCAGGCGTCCACGACGCTCAGAATCGGCGTTCGAGTAGCGAACACTACACATAGAGACGTTGGATGCCAATCATCAATTGTTAGCATTCGTATTTTTCACCTTTTTCACCTGCATGGAGAAGCTGCCACTTTTTAAAATAGAAATGGAGGTGATGACAATCAGAGTGCGCATCCTAAGCGATAGAAGGGCGATTAGCAGGGCCACAAGATGAATAATGCCGGTGCCGACGACGACGCGTTGCTTGACAGCGAATGCGGCGCTGTATCGAGTGATGTCAACGATGGCAGGGACGAGAAGCTCAAGGTGGTCGTGCGCGTGCGTCCGCTTCACAACGGAGAGGTATCCTGGAACTCGGACGCTAGCGGAGCGAGCGAAGGTGATGACGCACTATCACCATCGTCATCGACACCGGCGCTCAAGAACTCGATGCGCATTCAGGTGAACTTGTCCCGTGTGCTGTGTGCCTGTTTGCATGGCCCTAAACATTGGTTACTGGCTGGAGCAGAACAACAGTATCGTGTGGGAAAAGAACGCACAGAACAAGATCCTGACCGTCGACGTGGTCTTCGGCGAGTGCGCAGAGCAGGAGCAAGTGTTCCGAAGCGTTCAAGGTGAGGATTTGACTCTGACTAGGCAGTGAATCGACATCGTGATGATCTCTTTCTGTGACGGTGTGCTCCCTTGATCAGACTGCATTGACGGTCTGCTCGATGGATACGACTGCAGCGTCTTCGCCTAGTAAGCACGTCGCCTGATCGCTTCTTCTGAGCCTGCACGAGTGTACTTAATGCTGCTCTCTATGGCCACAGCGGTCAAACGGGCACGGGCAAGACGTATAGTAAGTGTGTTCATGTCAGTGACTTGACACCATGACAACACTCGTTTCTCAAGCTTGCGTTTCCATCCAGCTATGAGCGGTTTAGAAACATCAGACGTCGTGGAGCCAAGTACTTTCTGCATCAAGAAAGGCTATGGCGTTGTCCCGCGAAGCATCAAGAGGTTGTTCGAGCTGGTAGAGAACGAGACACTTGCGAACCCCAACACTTCGTTCAACCTGTACTGCTCCTTCTTGGAGGTGACGCAGTTGATCGTTTGTCTGTCGCGTCGAGACGACACTAACAATACGTCTGTGAGTCACCGGCACCTGACAGATCTACAACGAGAAAATCTACGACCTGCTCGCGCCAGGCGCCATGATGTCTCCAACGCATCAAACTGCTGCAGCTCGAAGACGCAAAGAGAGCAACGGCTTCCTGACGCACAGAGCCGGCTGGAACACAGCGGCGTTGGTGTCCAAAGACGCGCCGTCGCTGCCGATACGGCAAAAGCTCGACGGATCTGTCTTCGTTGACGGTTTAACATCACGGAACGTCCTCAGTCGCACTGAAATGCTCCAGGCGTTTCGAGAGGTGTATTGTAAATTCCTCTCTGCCCTTGTTGATGATGCCAGCCTACGCTCACTATATGCATATGGTGGCAGGGCTCTGTGAACCGCGAGGTGCGAGACAACCTATACAACCAGCACAGCAGTCGTGGCCACTCCATTTTCCAGATCACGCTTCGGAGAGTCGAGCGGCAACCACAGGAGTTCAGCGAGCCCCATCACACAGCCAGCACTGCGTCATCAGGAAATCCAAAGGCAAAGACGGTCAAGACGCGGTTCTCTAGGCTGTTCTTCATCGATCTCGCGTACGTTTGGGGCGCTTTCGTTATGAGTAAGTCGCTTGTCACTGACTGCAAATGCCTTACTTTGTTACACAAAGAGGCTCCGAGAAGTGGCGTGTCGACGGGTGCGGGCTCAGCGACAAGTACGCAGCGGAGCTTGCATCCATCAACAAGAGCCTCTCGGCACTCACGAGCTGTGTACTGGCGCTGGCGCACCGATCGCGCGTGCACGTGCCGTTCCGCGACTCGGTGCTCACGCGTCTGCTGCAGTCGTCGCTGCACGGGACGGGTCGGACGTCCTTCATCGTGACGCTGGGCCCATCACGCGATAGCCTGGAAGAGTCCTTCTCGACCCTGCGGTTCGCAGAGCGACTGAGAGCGCTGCACTGCCGACCGATGCGGAGGCAAGCGATGAGCAGCGAGCTGCACAGCGACCAGCGCGTGTACTACGAGAATCAGATCCAGCAAATGCGAGTAAGGTGATCGCTTGTCACTGAGAGTGGGAACACACCGGTTTGTTTGCTGATCCTAGGAGACAACGTGACATGTGTAGATTGAGGTCGATCGGCTGCGCATGCTGCTCAAGAAAGCGCAACGTAAGAGCGTCGAAGTGGCGGAGCAGACGGCTGCGGCAGCCAACAGCGCGCTGATGGAGGAAAATCGGCGCCTCAAGGAACTGCTGGCGCACTCTCGTCGGCCCTCGTTCACGGAGAGGTGAGGCATCATCCCATCGTTCATGTAGAGCTAGCGTTTGATGCGCTGAATTATCTTTGCTTCGTTAGGGAAACGCTTCGACCAAATGGGAAGGGATCAGGTCCGGCTGTTGTGGAAGACGTCGCGAGTTGGCCGCCTGTGGCTCAGCACAAGCAGTCACTGCCTCGACCAGCACCTGCCAACACCACACCGTCGGCCGAGCGGTGGCCAACAGACGAGCGGAGGGCATTGAGGTTCGATCCTCGGCAAGATGTCAAGCGCGTTAACAGCGAGCGCAGCGCTACTACTTCAAATGACGCCGAAGCAAACGCGACGATCGATCTGGGCTCGCTGCAGCAGCTTGACAGCCTAGTCACCAAGCTGCAGTCACAGGAGGCGCGGCTGAACTGGATGATCGAAGCGGTACGGCGTAAGCCTTCCTGTATGCATTGTGCCCGTCCTGCTTACTGCTTCGTGGTATCATTCATAGGAGATGGAGGCTCAAAACACGGGCAGCGGTGCGAATGCATCGCCAGTTGCCGAAGAATCTACTAGTAACTCCGATGCTGCTTCTGAAAGTGGTAAGTTCGTTGGCCACACCTTTATTCACCGGCAGTCTTGAGACTCACCATCGCACCCGTCTTGCTCGTGGAACAGTTATGGGGAAACCACAGCGATTGTGGGCCGTCGAGAGGATGCTTCGACGGCAACTAGTGGCCGTCCCAGCACCACTTCGAGTCCCGACGGAAAATAGCACAAGTAACGGGCGGGCTGCCACCCTCACAGTCATTGCCAACCGCCCTCCACCCCATCGACCGCTCAATCACGATGCTAGACACACTGATCGGACAGCGCAACCGCTTATAGGACATAGTGGCGCACTATCGAGCCGTGTAGACTATGCCACTACCTCCAGCAACCAGCCACTTCCTGGTAAGAGCACATTCATCATGCCTGCCAGCACAACAGCAACCAGGACGGTCGCACTGCCCATCACGGTCGCTAGTTCTCCTCGCCGGCCAGTCCAAATATCCGAGACGACGGTAGCACGTCGAACACTCGCTCGAGAGACTACGACGACCAACCGAAGGGCGAACGGGTGGACGAACGCTGACAACACGAGCGTGAGAGACAGCGCATTGTTCAAGCAGGAGCCCGGCAAGTCGGCCGCGATCCTCAAGCTCGTCGGGTCGGCGGCCGCTGCCGAGAAGATGGGCAAGTCGCGCGACGAGCTGGTCGAGGAGTACAAGCGCGCACGGCGAGCCGAGCTCGAGGCCATGATGCGCTCGATGGTGCAGAAATGAACTTCTATTCGTGCCTATTGCTGTAGTCAACGATCAAGCTTCAAAGAGGCTGTCCACCAAATTCTAAAGGATCAGAGCTCACCGACACGGACGACCAGGCAGCAGAGACTCAGTTGGCGACGTCGACGATCGGCGGGAAGGCCTGCGCCTTACTCACGACCAGGATCTTCTTCTGGTGGGACATGTACCCCTTCACGTAGCCCTTGAAGATGAGGTTGGTGAAGATGCACTCGACCTCGTCCATGTCCGTATCTTGGCCCGTCACGAGCTGCAGCGCCTTGCGGAAGTCCTCCAGGTGCAGCTGGTGATTCTGCCGGATGAGGTACCTGTCCAAAGACAAGCAAGCCAGAAGACGTAGTTAGGAGTCAACATCACGAGCAGCCAGCTCGGAAAGCTCGCGGTCAACGTACACTTTCTTGAACAGGTTGCGCAGCACGAGCAGGCGGAGCTTCTCGATCAATAAATACACGCCCTGCTGGATGAACTGGTCCTGGTACTTGGTCAAGTACTCGTTGAACAGGTGCAGGTTGCCCGTGCGGACGGCGTCCGTCAGGCCAATGTACTCCTCGAGCGCGTAGTCGGCCGTGAGCTTGGGCGACGGCATGACGCCCAGCAGCAGCTTGACCGGCACGAGAAACTGCAGGATCATGCGCTTGTTGCGCGTCTTCTCGCGGTGGCAGTGCTTCCACGCGTAGTCGAGGCACTTCTCGGCCTTCTGGTACTGGTCTTCGAACATGGAGATGCGCCCGACATAGTATTGGTACGTCACCTTGTCGCTCTTGCTGAAGTTCTCGAACGGCGGGAACGCCGGCCCCTCCACCGCGCGGATCAGGTTGCGGCACAGGTGGATCATGTTGAGCTTGAAGTAGATCTTGAAGAGCTGGTTCACAATGAACAGCGCGCCCATCTTCTTGTTGTGCTCAGGCGGCGCGCGGTCGTTCGCCGCCATCGAGAAACCCTTCTTCAGGTGCTGCTCCGCGCTCCTCTATCATACATCAAGGGGCATCAGTACGGCCTCTATATAGTCTGCTAGCCTAGAGTGCCTGTCGATATTCTACCAGACAGTCGTGGATCTCGTCGCCCGCCTTCTCGGACGCCACGCTGTCCGCCTGGTTTTAACGGAATCACACAGTCCCCATCGTTAGTGGCGGCATCTCCCGCATCGAATGACACTCGCGCTTGCCTTGGCCGCGATCAGGCGCGTGTCGACCGTCAGCACGTGCAGGAAGGGCACGACCCAGTTGGTCTCACCGCGGAACAGCTCCATGAACTTGCTGTTTGTATGCGAGCGTCACGTTAGATGCCTCCTAGCAGACTCCGTACGACCGATAAGCCGGACGGGCGTACATGACGGACGCGATCTGCGCGGCGTTGGCCTCGGCGAACGCGTGCGCCTCCACGTGCTTGCGCGCGAGCACGACGCCCGCGACGACCTCGCCAAACGCGTCGAAGCGCGCGAGCTTGGGGCGGCAGATCTGCTCCACCTGCGCGGCCGACAGCGCGCTCAGGTCCACGGGGACCGACCCACGCGCCAGCGACAGAAGCTCCGCCAGCGCCTCGCCGTCCTTGGACGCCAGCGCCGCGCACACGCGGTCCAAGAACGCCGCCAGCAACATCTTCCTTGTCGGGCCTTCGAACCAACTAAACTGTGGGCAATGCTTGTGAACAGCCACCACCTCGTTCTTAGTTATGGACAGTTACCTTATATAGTACTAAATGAACTCACTAATACTTTTATGGATGTTGTCCGTTTTCAAGAGTAGTATTTTGTATTCAACTGCACGTTGGTGCGGTACGAAGTGATACGAGACAGGAGGTAGTATGCAAGTCATCCGCACTGAATCCCCATCGTCGCCTAGGCGATGGCACCGGCCCGCCGGAGGCGCTCCTCGAGCTCACCCGAGCGGAACATGTCCTGCGTGTTGTCGTTGCCGCCGATGCTCTTGGCCTTGATGAACACGTTGGGCACGGTGGCCTGATGCGTCAGCCGGAACAGGAAGTTCTGGATCGCTTGCCCGTCCTCGCGCAGGTCGAGCTCGAACACGACGGGCTTGGCGCCCAGCGCCGCCAGCGTCTCCTTGGTCTTTTTGCAGTACGGGCAGTACGACTTGCTGAACAGCACGAGCGGATGCTGGTTGATCGCCGTCCACACCGTGTCCTCCGCGAGCGTGCCGGACTTCTCGAGCGTGGGGCGCAGCTGGCCCATCCGCTGCAGCTTCTGCACCTCCTTCAGCCCGCCGACGTACTTGCCCTCGATGAACACCGCCGGCAGCGCCGACCGCTCGACCCCCGTCAGCGCCTCAACGGCCTCGAACTCGTACGGATGGTGCACCGAGTGGCCGATCTCCGCCGTGCGCACCGACGTGCGGAGCTTGCGGAAGATGGTCTCCAGCTCCTTCTTCTCCGGGCAGTCGAGCTCCGAAATGATAATCACCGTGTGTGGTGTCTCCAGCACGTACCGGAAGTGCTCCAGGCGGTTCTGCACCTCGGGCCAGTCGTGCGACACACGCTCGACAAATTCGACGGCCTCAAACGCCACCTGCCGTTCGCGGTCCTCCTTCGACATGAACCCGATGTTCATCTTCTTGGACGTGTGCTCGATCGTGTGCCACCCAGAGACGACGCGGCCGAAGGCCGTGTAGCCCGGGTCGTCCTCCGTCGGCTGGTTCGACACCGCTGTTGCATCATGTAAGTGGTACGGTAAGTGTCAGCTGCTTCGTCTATCATGCACTCATACTGAGGGCAAGTACGCACTGTTGTCGTGGAGCATGATGGCAAACTCGGTGCTGCCCGAGTCCGACTTCTTCCCGCGCGCCATCACCACCATGCGCTCCGTGCTCGGCAGACTATGCGCATTAGACACAATTAGGAGCATGCAACCCTCATCACCGCATCATTGCATGACACAAAGGTACCTGTACTCGACGGGGAGCTGGCCAAACGGCGACGGCTTGTCGTACAGGAAGCCGCCGCCCTGCAGTACGTACTTGGGCTCGTTGTGGTAGAAGCCCGCCTGGCTCGTGTAGAAGCCCGAGTCGACGAGCTTCTTGAACATCTCGACCGTCTTGGGTGCATGGTCCGGGTACAGCTCGACCGTGAACTTGCCTACGCGTGCACGTCACACACCATTTCGTCAGCCCTCGAACTGCCACGTGGCCACCTGCGACAAGAACAACGCCATGCTGGAGCCCGCACCGAACTTGGTGGTGAACTGCACCATGGTCTTGTTGTAGAAGGGCGTACGCAGCGGCGGGAAGCCGTCCGTGCCCGAGAACTGGTACACCTGCGCCAGCACCATGAGCGCGAAGATGGTGAGCGCGCCGTACACGAAGGACGCGCCGAACCAGCTCGAGGAGCTCGCGCCGCGGTTCGCGGGACTCGGGCGGGTCGCGCGCGCACGCGGAGCCGACGCGCCGGTCCCCACGTCCCGCAGCAGCGCGCCCTCGACCTCCTCCAGGTCCGCGTCCGACGTGAAGCGGCGCTTGCTGTTCATGACGTCGCAGCTTCTTCTTCTATCAGATCGCCCGCCGGTAAAAATGCCAAAGTGACGAAGCGCAAGAGTTCGGAGTGAGCAGATCCCTTTCAAAAGTGATCATCTTCATAGTAATCCCGTAAATACGGACGTTATTTACGGGTTTGCCGTCAAAATTACGTTCTACCAATACTAGTTGTACGCTAACACATTTCATAAGTAGTATGTATTAATGGGTAGTATGAAGATGGATGAGTGTCGGGGGCGACACTTCAAGTGATACTGGATGGCGGTCAGACGTGGAGGTGGCTGTGGTCGAAGAACTGCTTGGTGCTGGCGCCCTTGGGTGTGGGCTTGTTGCCCGACACGTCGTCGGCACCGACGCCGATGGACTCGGAGGTGAGCATGAAGGGTCCGTTGTTGCGCTTGTACTGCGAGTTGCCCACGCGCATGGTGTAGAAGGTGTCGCGGTGGGACTTCTGGTTGAACTCGGTGTTCTGCGAGCGGCCGATGTCGTACAGGAACTTGGTCTCCTGCAGGCCCTCGGGGAAGCGCCGCGCCTTGTTGAGCTCGTCCAGCGCCTCGAACTGGTCGGGCGACTCGTTCTTCTTCTGCTTCTCCAGCAGCTTCATCTCGGTGCTCAGCGTCTCGCGGTACTGCTCCGTGCGCACATGGCTCATGAACTCGTCGCGCCGGCTCGCGTCCTTGGACCCGAAGCCCGACTTGCGCTTGTCGAACGGCTGCGTCGACAGGTACATAGTCTTATCCTGCAGCGGGTCCGACGAGTACGTTTTCTTCTCAAAGTAGCCCGAGCCATCGCACGTGTCTTTGGGCGGCACGGTCTGCACCTGTTTGCCCTTGTGCCGAGAGTTCTTGCCTGACAGATGGACATCGAGTGGCATGACATACACACAGCAACTATCAGCCTCTGCGCTTAGCACACGCTTGTTTGGACCGATGGTGTACATACCTTCGATCAGGTGCGGGTCGCGGTACGGGTCGCCGATCGTCAGGTAGCTCTGGACGAGGTTCTTGTTGAGAACCTTGGTCGTGTACATGGTTGTTTGTCCAGCGGCTTTGCTTCTTCCTGGCGGGCTACACTTTCGCGATCGGGCCGGGATGCAATTGAGAATGCGCGCCGTCGCAGGGCTGCTCGATCGGTTTGGAGGCTGGCTGAGGCGAGGACGAGCGAGCTTTGACAGGTACCCAAACGCCTGCGGAGGTCTTATGACGACATCTTTTGGCGTTCTTGCTGTTGAAGCGCGCACGTGTCTAACTATAGCAAGCTCGGCTCGTTCACGAGTGCTGAAGTTCAGCGTCGAAAGATCGATGGCAAGGTCTGATAAAGCTTCCTATTTTTGCACTCCCAATCGGTCTCAATCTCTCTTTCTGCCATAACAGCAACATGCATTCGCAAGTAGGACGTAGCCTTCTCGAGCTGCACAGACAACCACCCCAGAGTCTTAGAGCCACTGCTCGCGCATGGCGACCAAGCGAGCCTCCGGTTCGGGCAACGCGTACTTCGGCTCGACGATCGCATCGATACGCGCGCGGATCTCCGGCGTGATCTTCTCTACGAACTGAAGAGCGTCCAGGTTCTCGTCGAGCTGCGAGAGGCGCGAGGCACCGAGGATGACCGTCGACACCTTGTCGTTGGAGGTGCACCAGGCGATGGCGAGCTGAGCGAGCGTG